>OMNV01016077.1:34548-125665 GCA_900303265.1 Brotula barbata | reverse complement strand
TCCCACCCTGGACACTGTTCGTCACGAGGCTTTGCTCTACACATGGCTGGCAGAGCACAAGCCACTGGTGCTATGTGGACCCCCTGGTTCTGGAAAGACCATGACCCTGTTCAGTGCCCTCAGAGCCTTGCCCGATATGGAGGTAAAAAATTGAAGAAAGAATTTTGATATAGATTAGGAATTCCTTTATTACAATTGTAAATTAATTAAAAACCTAAATAATCATAAAATTTGACAAAAAAAAACATATTTTGACGTAAATATATTGTAATTCCTTTCTTCCAGGTTGTGGGCCTGAACTTCTCCAGTGCCACCACTCCAGAGCTCCTGCTGAAGACCTTCGACCACTACTGTGAGTACCGCCGTACCCCCAATGGTGTGGTTCTTGCCCCGGTCCAGCTTGGCAAGTGGCTGGTATTGTTCTGCGACGAGATCAATCTACCAGACATGGACAAATACGGCACACAGAGAGTCATCTCTTTCATCAGACAGGTATGATACATTTGTCTGGTCCCCTAATGACTAAGCAAGAATCATTGGATTTTAAAATTTTCATGAAAAGCAAAATCTTGGCTGTTTTCAGCGACAATGAAGTGTACATCATGAGAGGCCCACCATTTCTGTTTTTTTTGCAGATGGTAGAACATGGAGGATTCTATCGCACCTCAGACCAGACATGGGTCAAACTGGAGAGAATCCAGTTTGTGGGAGCCTGTAATCCTCCCACTGACCCTGGCAGAAAGCCTCTAACACACAGGTACAGTACATTCGACATCTAACTCCAACATTAAAGGACATGTGAATCAAAATATATATTGAAGATTAATAAATGCAATCAAATTGTGTCTCTAGGTTCCTGCGTCATGTTCCTGTGGTGTATGTAGACTATCCAGGCCCAGCATCTCTCACACAGATCTATGGAACCTTTAACCGTGCCATGCTGCGCTTAATCCCCTCTCTACGCACCTATGCTGAGCCACTGACGGCTGCAATGGTTGAGTTCTACACCATGTCTCAGGTAGGAGATGTGAAAAAACAACTTGATGAAAGATGAAATCATTTGAGCGATGGAATCACTTTCCATAGTCTGAGTTATTTTCCCTCACTCTTATTGTATTTAAAGTACTAATTCTGTATAAATGTATCATTTTCATTTTTCCTTCTCTTTACAGGAGCGGTTCACCCAAGACACACAGCCACACTACATCTATTCGCCCAGAGAGATGACCCGCTGGGTGAGGGGCATCTTTGAGGCTCTACGGCCACTTGAGACTCTGCCTGTGGAGGGACTTATCCGCATCTGGGCTCATGAGGCTCTTCGTCTCTTCCAAGATAGGTACGCACAAGTTTTAGATTGTTAGTTTTAGATAGTTGTAGATTTCTATACCCCCTCATCCTTTTCAGTGTGCAGATTATTAAAATAGGGTCTTAAGGGATTGAAATGGTAAATGGTTAATATAATGGGCATTGTCATTTACAATACTTGCTGAAATGTGCAGATCTGGCCTTTGTTTTAAACGTAAGATATTAAAGAGTTGGTTTGTAACGTTTGCAGGCTTGTTGGGGATGAAGAGAGAAGGTGGACGGATGAAAACATCGACATGGTGGCTCTCAAACACTTCCCTAACATTGACAAGGAGAAGGGTCTCAACAGACCGATCCTCTACAGCAACTGGCTCTCCAAGGTAAACTCACTGCAGATTGACATGCTATGAAAATCTTTTCTTTTAAATTTAATTAAAACCGCAAAGTAACCATCATACCAGCTGAGAAAGTTGCACTAAATTTAGCATTTTAGTGTTCATTGGTGTACTGCATGTTTTTAAGACTATTTGTGGTTGCAGGATTACATCCCAGTGGAACAGGAGGAGCTGAGGGACTATGTGAAGGCCCGTCTGAAGGTCTTCTATGAAGAGGAGCTGGACGTACCCCTAGTACTCTTCAACGAGGTCCTGGACCATGTCCTCAGAATAGACCGGTGAGGAACAGTCACCAAACCTCAGTGCTACCATCTATATGCTCCCCCAACATACTAATTATAATGTCAATTTATCACAAAAACATGTTGAGATCAAATGTATTTATTGAGCGAATCTTAATAGTGCATATCTCTCCCTAGAATCTTCCGTCAGCCACAGGGCCATCTCCTCTTGATTGGTGTAAGTGGAGCAGGAAAGACCACTCTGTCTCGCTTCGTAGCCTGGATGAATGGGCTAAGTGTCTACCAGATCAAGGTTGGTACTATAAAGTTTAAGATGATTGTGAACACATTGGTACTAATGCCTGGCTGTGTTAAGTCATACCTGTGTGCATCTCTTTAGGTACACAGGAAGTACACTGGAGAGGACTTTGATGAGGATCTGCGTACAGTGCTGCGTCGCTCTGGTTGCAAGAATGAGAAGATTGCCTTCATAATGGATGAGTCCAATGTACTGGACTCTGGTTTCCTGGAGAGAATGAACACACTACTGGCCAACGGAGAGGTAACATCTGTTGTTCTTCCTTTGATTTTTTGCCCCTTGTGCTCTCAAAATTGTGCACATACACAACCAATGGAATGCTCTCAGTATTTGTTCAAAGTAGGAATGTTTATTTATATTTTTTAGGTTCCTGGCCTGTTTGAGGGAGATGAGTATGCCACCCTCATGACACAATGTAAGGAAGGAGCCCAGAAAGAGGGATTGATGCTAGACACACATGAGGAACTTTACAAGTGGTTCACCAGCCAGGTTATCAGGAACCTACATGTTGTGTTCACCATGAACCCATCATCAGAGGGCCTGAAGGACAGGGCTGCCACATCTCCTGCCCTTTTCAACAGGTGCGTCATTCTGTGACGAGTGAAAAGAATGAGTAGTACTTGACTTTAAAAACGAAGTTAAAACAGAAACAAGACTAT
This sequence comes from Brotula barbata, assembly GCA_900303265.1. Lineage (NCBI taxonomy): Eukaryota > Metazoa > Chordata > Actinopteri > Ophidiiformes > Ophidiidae > Brotula > Brotula barbata. The sequence goes on along the minus strand of OMNV01016077.1, from coordinate 122,766 downwards.
TTGTTAATTTAATTTAAAACTGTGCTCCATCAGGTGTGTGCTGAACTGGTTTGGGGACTGGTCCACTGAGGCTCTTTATCAGGTGGGTAAGGAGTTCACCAGCAAGATGGACCTGGAGAAGCCAAATTACAAGGTGCCAGACTACATGCCCACTGTGTACGACAAATTGCCCCAGCCACCATCTCACCGCGAAGCCATTGTCAATGGCTGTGTGTTTGTACATCAGACACTTCACCAGGTAGGAATGTTTCCAGGTTTGCAATGGTGACCGATGTCATTGTCCTGCAATGTGCAACTTGAGCTTTTGCGACAGTGTAATGTCCAGTTAAATCAGTTAAGTTTAGAATCCTTAATACTTAGTGTGTACTTCATAACTGTTGTTTATTCTATACAGGCCAACAATCGTCTGGCAAAACGAGGTAGTCACACCATGGCGATCACTCCTCGTCATTACCTAGACTTTATCAACCAGTATGCCAATCTATTCAATGAGAAACGCAGTGAGTTGGAGGAGCAACAAATGCATCTCAATGTTGGTCTCAGAAAGATCAAGGAGACTGTCGATCAGGTAAAGTTATTGTCACACAAACTAAGTTTTTTTTTTTTTTAGTCGATGCTTGATGGTTGCTGTTGTCTGACTCCTTGTTTGTGCTCATGTTTGTCCTCATCAAGGTGGAGGAGCTGCGCCGTGATTTGAGAATAAAGAGCCAGGAGTTGGAGGCCAAGAATGCCGCTGCCAATGACAAATTGAAGAAGATGGTCAAAGACCAGCAGGAGGCTGAGAAGAAAAAGGTAATTAGTGGGTTTTTTTATTTGTTATTTTTTAATGTACTTGTAATAGTGTTGATCCTTCAACAATGATTTGTGTAGAATGTATGGGTTCCTTGTTACATCAAACATACTCCTAAGTTGCCTCAAAGTTTTTTTTTTCCTTTTTTGTTTTTTAAATTGTGATTCCAGGTGATGAGCCAGGAGATTCAAGAAGCTGTTTACAAGCAGCAAGAGGTGATCAAGGACAAACAGCTTAGTGTCAAAGAGGACTTGGACCAAGTGGAGCCTGCTGTTATAGAAGCTCAGAATGGTACTGCCTTTTACGTACTCCCTGCTCTGTTTACAGTTGGTTATTTCCTGTTATTACAATTTTAAATGATGGTGTCATGTGATCTTGTGGATTTACCCAAATATAAAAAAAATGTCCCTGTCAACTTTTAACCTCCCATCGTCACTGCTTCTGCCCCATAATTGTTCACCTGATTTTAATAGCTGTTAAGTCCATTAAGAAGCAGCACCTGGTGGAGGTGCGTTCCATGGCCAACCCACCTGCAGCTGTGAAGTTGGCTCTGGAGTCCATCTGCTTGCTCTTGGGAGAGAGCACGACAGACTGGAAGCAAATCCGTTCCATCATCATGAGGGAAAACTTCATCCCAACCATTGTCAACTTCTCTGCTGAAGAGATCAGGTGAAACAAAAGAGAATATATTTTGCAGTCCTTTATTAAACCACTCTCTCCCTCTCCTTTTCTCTGTCTCTCCCCTCCCTGTCACCCTCCCTACTTCTTTCTGTCACATACATTCATCCTTCATCCTACTACCTAGCGGTGAGTTCTATTAAAAAACAGCACCTAGTAGAAGTGCGGGCTATGACCAACCCCCCAGCGGCAGTCAAGCTTGCCCTGGAGTCTATCTGCCTCCTGCTGGGCGAGGAGACCGGTGACTGGAAAAAAATCAGACAAGTTATTATCAGGGACAATTTCATCAGCAGCATAGTCAACTTTTCCTCTGAAGATATGAGGTACCAGTGTCAGAAAGTCTCTGTAATTTTTACTTGATGAAAAACAGAATCAATACTAATCAGTATGTCAATCATTTGGCACGTTTGAATAGTACTTGATTTTGGAATTCTGGAGCCAAGTGGCACGTGGTGATTTGGTAAATAATAAAAGTGGATTTGTTGATTATATGAATCTATATCTATAGATTGTCATTTTGAATCATTCATCATCATCATTTCAAATTGAATATAAGATGGATAAATGGTACTTTATTCTAACTGCTTGATTTGTTTCTACCTAATCCAGTGACTCCATCCGTGAAAAGATGAAGAAGAACTACCTCTCCAACCCAAGCTACAACTATGACCAGGTCAACCGAGCCTCCCTGGCCTGCGGACCCATGGTAAAGTGGGCCATAGCTCAGGTAAGATAGACCTAATGACACGAACGGTTATCAACAATTGTCAGTGTTGTTTATTTGTGAAAACATTTTGTTTTGCTTGTTGTACCTTATGACAGAAGAGAGGATGGTAAATTTGATCATCGCTAAATGGAAATTGTGAAGAGTTTTGTGGTTCAAAAGAAATTTAACATTTGGACACACGACATTCCCTTTCTCCCCCAGCTCAATTATGCTGACATGCTGAAGCGTGTTGAGCCTCTGCGTAATGAACTGCAGAAGCTTGAGGATGATGCCAAAGACAACAAGTCCAAGGCAGAAGAAGTGGAGCAGATGATCCGAGATCTGGAGGCCAGCATTGCTCGCTACAAGGAAGAGTATGCCATCCTCATCTCTGAGGCTCAAGCCATCAAGGCTGACCTAGCTGCAGTGGAGGCTAAGGTAACTGCTCACCATGGTATTTTGTCTGGTTCACTCTTTGTTAACTCCCTGGGTTTTTCTTTAAATGATGAGTCTGAACTCTTAAATTCACTGTTAAACTCTTTAATCCAGGTGAACCGCAGCACAGCCCTACTGAAGAGTCTGTCAGCAGAAAGAGACCGTTGGGAGAAGACCAGTGAGACCTTCAAGAACCAGATGTCCACCATTGCTGGGGACTGTCTGCTCTCAGCAGCGTTCATTACGTATGCTGGCTACTTTGAACAACAGATGAGACACAACCTGTTCACGACTTGGTCTCACCACTTGCAGCAGGCCAACATTCAGGTATTTAACACTGTATTAGCTGAGGCTCCACTTAGATACACGCAAATGTAGGAAGAACTTTAATGTTCAACCACTTGTCAGATTGTCTAGAAACTTTCTGGATCATCACACCTAATTTTTCCCCCAGTTCCGTACCGATATTGCCAGAACGGAGTACCTGTCTAATGCAGACGAGAGGCTCCGCTGGCAGGCCAACTCTCTCCCAGCTGATGACCTGTGCACTGAGAATGCTATCATGCTCAATAGATTCAACAGGTCAGCATCTTTCTCACGTGGTCAGAACATACTGACCAATGTGTCTTTCTTGTACTCTATACTGTAGTTTTATAATTACTAACACGATAGCAGACATTTGGTAAACATTAGTTACTGTCAACACATTTTAGGCTTTAATTTCTATGTTGATTTTAACATTGACCAGTTCAAGCAGAGATTTTTTTTGTTGTTGTTTTTTTATGTTAATCGGAACATCTGCTATTTCTAGGTACCCACTGATCATTGATCCATCTGGCCAAGCCACAGAGTTCATAATGAATGAGTACAAAGAGCGCAAGATCACCAGAACCAGTTTCCTGGATGATGCCTTCAGAAAGAACCTGGAGAGTGCCCTGCGGTTTGGAAACCCTCTGCTGGTCCAGGTGAGAGTTGGTTGATCACTACACTGCCAACACTTTCCACTTTCTCACTGTTCAATTTTTATTTTTCTTCGTTCAATTTGGTAAAATATTTTGTGGTCATTTATTGATTAATTTTAATTTATTTCAGGATGTGGAAAGCTACGACCCCATTCTGAACCCTGTACTAAACAGAGAAGTGCGCAGGACTGGAGGACGTGTCCTCATCACCTTGGGAGACCAGGACATTGATCTGTCACCTTCATTTGTGATCTTCCTCTCCACACGGGATCCAACAGTGAGGACTAACTTACTTACTTACTGCAATGTATTCTGAGTTCAGGGAATTATTATCACATGTTTGAATTTTAATGAATGAAGCATTTTCAACGTTACCTTCGAGGAAAAGTTGTTTTGCAGCTTATGTTGGCATATTTCCCCTGACTGAGCAAGGTGGAAAAACAATTGCAGATATGGAATTAATCTGTTGTGTGTTGGCTCTTGTAAATGCAGGTCGAGTTCCCACCAGACTTGTGTTCTCGCGTGACATTCGTCAACTTCACAGTGACACGCAGCAGCCTTCAGAGCCAGTGTCTCAACGAGGTCCTAAAGGCAGAGAGGCCCGATGTGGATGAGAAACGATCCGACCTTCTCAAACTGCAGGGTGAGACAAGAAGCAGCTCCTACACTAACAAAATGGAGTCAAATAATTCCGTCCACCACTGACTCTCATCTTCTCTCTTTTAGGTGAGTTCCAGCTGCGTCTGCGGCAGCTGGAAAAATCCCTACTGCAGGCTCTCAATGAAGTCAAGGGCCGTATCCTCGATGATGACACCATCATCACCACACTGGAGAACCTAAAGAAGGAGGCAGCAGAGGTGACCAGGAAGGTGGAGGAAACCGATATTGTCATGGCAGAGGTCGAGGCGGTGTCGCAGCAATACCTGTCCCTGTCATCTGCCTGCAGCAGCATCTACTTCACCATGGAGTCTCTTAACCAGGTGTGAATGTGGAACTTGTCTGTCTCCCAAATATTTTTGACATTGTATTTGTCATTTCATTGTATTTTTCTTTACTTTGCAAACTTGGAATGTCCTGACATCTCTACATTAGAATGTGATTCATGCGTCTCTTTTATTTGCATCTTATTCCAGATGCACTTCCTGTACCAGTACTCTCTTCACTTTTTCCTGGATACCTATCACACAGTGCTGTATGAGAACCCCAACCTCAAGAGTATAAGCGATCATTCACAGAGGCTACATTTCATCACTAAGGACCTCTTCCAGGTATAACAAGCATTTTTTTTAAAAGTAGTGCTTGATGTTGTGATTGTGGTAGGCATACGTTTATTTCATTTTCATGTAATTGGTAGGTGGCATTCAACAGAGTGGCAAGAGGGATGCTGCACCTGGACCACATAACCTTTGCCATGTTACTGGCTAAGATCAGCCTCAAGGGCATGACCAAGTAAGACAGAGACACACACGTTCATTCACAACATTCAAAACCCAGTAATTATGGCCTGTTGGTAATCAAATATAATGCATACACATAAACGTATCTATTTCAATCCATCTCTTCTCCAGTGAGCCGTCATATGATACAGAGTTCCAGCACTTCCTGCGTGGTAAGGAGATTGTCCTGACAGGCATATCACTTCCCAAGGTGAAGGGTCTGAAGACTGAGCAGAGCGAGGCTATGGTCCGCCTCAGCCACCTGCCTGCATTCAAAGACTTGGTGGACAAAGTGGAAGCTGATGAGGCAAGAAACAAATTCTTTTTTGTGTTTTGTTTCAGAAATTCTGTGATTACATGTACATTTAAATGTATGTTGCATCTGCATTCATAATCTTCCATCTACTTTCTTTGACTATTAATGTCAGTGATGCTCATTTTTCTTAATTTTTGCTTTGTGTCTGTAGCAATTCTTTATGTGGCTGGAGAGCAACACCCCAGAGTTGGCTGTTCCATATCTTTGGTCAGAGGAGAAGCAGTCCAGTGAGTAACTATCAGACATTGGAATTGATGCAGTGATTAGTGTAAATACATAAACCAAGTGGTCGCGATTTAAACATTGTATGTATGTTAGACTGTGGTCTGACCGGTTTCATCTTTCTTTTGCCATTTCCTACCCAGCTCTCATTGGCCAGGCCGTGCACCAGCTGTTGCTGATTCAGACCTTCCGTCCAGACCGTCTGCTGGCCATGTCCCACATTTTTGTCTCAAAGGTGCTGGGAGAGAGCTTCATGAACATCATCGAGCAGCCTCTCGACCTGGCTAATATCGTGGATAATGAGGTACTGAGACATTTTCCTTGAGTCATTTTCTTGGCCTGTCCAGTGCTTTTGAGTCTTTATTGACGCCTCTTATTCCACTAGGTGAAGCCCAGCACTCCGGTGCTGATGTGCTCTGTGCCAGGATACGATGCCAGCGGCCTGGTCAGAGATCTGGCTGCTGAGCAGAACAAGCAAATCACCTCAATCTCAATTGGTAAGGGAAAGCTCATACTCCAATGTTGAAGGACAGAACAGGTTATTGAAAGAATTGTTTATCCTAATCCTCCTCTTATGTCATATATAGGTTCAGCTGAGGGCTTCAATAAGGCAGACAGAGACATCAACACTGCCGTCAAGTCTGGAAGGTGGGTTGTGGTGTTTTCACGCATTTATGACTATATCCCCTGCATTTTCTTCTATCCTAACTGTTCTGTTCTGGCAGGTGGGTGATGTTGGAAAACGTCCACCTGGCTCCTGGCTGGCTGATGCAACTGGAGAAGAAGCTTCACTCTATGCAGCCTCACGCCAGCTTCAGGCTGTTCCTCACAATGGAGATCAATCCCAAGGTAAACAACACAGCTGACACCACTTGTACTGGTCCACTCCTCTAAGTCATGTGTTTTCTCCACACTTTCAAGTTCACTTGGTAAACTGTGTGTCTTCCTGCTAGGTGCCCGTCAATCTGCTTCGTGCCGGTCGTATCTTTGTGTTTGAGCCTCCTCCTGGTGTCAAGGCCAACATGCTCAGGACCTTCAGTAGCATCCCTGTGGCTCGCATGTGCAAGGTGATTTAATAGGACCTTGCCACGTAAAACTTTATTTGTCATAGAAAGGGAAAGCTACCACCATTATGTAGCGAAGATGATGCAGATTCAGCAAGATGCAAACAATTTTGATGTAGTTTTTAGTGTCTACTATTCAATTTAAAACTTTCCTTGCCTCTACAGGCTCCCAATGAGCGTGCTCGTCTGTACTTCCTGCTTGCTTGGTTCCATGCTGTCATTCAAGAACGACTGCGCTATGCACCACTGGGCTGGTCCAAGAAATATGAGTTCGGAGAGTCAGATCTCCGTTCTGCCTGTGACACGGTTGACACCTGGCTGGATGACACAGCTAAGGTTTGAGATAAATGTTCATGTCTGCAATATGTCATGCATTTTATTTTCCTAAACAAGAATAATATTCACATCTGACTGTTTTGTCATCTTAAAATAAGTCCTACTTTGGCTGTACACACACAGGGCCGTCAGAACATTGCACCTGACAAGATTCCTTGGGCAGCTTTGAAGACCCTGATGGCTCAGTCCATCTATGGTGGCCGCATTGACAACGAATTTGACCAGCGGCTGCTCAACACCTTCCTGGATCGTATATTCACTAAAGGAAGCTTCGACAGTGAGTTCAAACTGGCTCTCAAGGTGGACGGACACAAGGACATCAAGATGCCTGATGGCATTCGGTCAGTGACACATTTTGAGTGACTTTAAAGCGTGTTTTGTCTTTTTGTCAATTACATCATGGGTTTCTGAATATAGAAAAGATGATTTCGTTATTCCCTCAAAGTAACAGTTTCCTGCAATTTTGTTTTGTTTCAGGCGTGAGGAGTTCATGCACTGGGTAGAGATGCTTCCCGACACTCAGACTCCGTCTTGGCTCGGGTTGCCCAGCAATGCTGAGAAGGTCTTGCTCACCACACAGGGTATGCCACAGCCAGTCACCTTCATTCTGAGTTCTTGTATTCAGTTTAATACACAGGAACACAACTTTTTCAGATTCTTTTTCTTCATCTATTTGATTTCTTTTCATTGAATTCAACCTCACACAGAGCTGAATGACCTCTGAGTTGTGCAGCAGTATTGTTAACCATCTCATTCTCTCTCCCAGCATCTTAACTCTACTCTACCAGGGTGCCTTAATCATGAGCGGTGAAGATCTTGTATATGGCATTGGCGGTTGTTAAGCGATATGTCATTGTCCCTCCCTTTTGGTTAACTTAAATGTTATTTTTGCAGAAGTAGTTATCATAAATCAGTCTATATCCTTTGTGAGTTGTAGTTCATTGCATTCATATTTACAAAGGAAGGGTGTGTGTCGCCTCACCCTCCAGCAGCTGTATTTCACAGCCATCATGTCGCTTTGCAGAGATATTACCCCACCCCAAGGAATGTTTTTCATACAACCCTCCCAGCTTAGTGAATCTCCCATCCCATCCTCAGTCTCTCATTGTTCTCCACATATCCTCTGAACTCCCTCTGTTCAGCTCCCAAAGCAACCAGTGCTTGGATCCCTCTCCCGAATTCCCCTCTCCCTTAACCCATACCATTATCTGTCACAGTGGTTATGTTCACAACTGTTAGTGGTTAAGTGCAGATAATTTCCCTACTTTGGAAATGTTACAGTTTCCCTTTGAAAGTTTGATCTTTGTGAAGTTTTACCTGTTGCCTGAAGCCTGTTGTGTGTGTGATCTTATACAGTCTTCTCTCCTGCACTCTTATGATAAACAAACCCTATATTAACACATCCTTGCGGTAAGCGGTGATTTCACAATTAATTTCTTTTCCTCCTACCCAACCACCACGGCCTTGTCTTCCAACTCTCCTCACTTCCCCGTCTGGCTCACTTGCTCCCTCCGCTCGGCTGCACAGGCACTGACATGATGGGTAAGATGCTGAAAATGCAGATGCTGGAGGATGAGGATGACCTTGCCTACGAGACGGAGACGAAGCAGCGCACTTCATCCACATCTGATGCACAACCTGCCTGGATGAGGACCCTCCATACCACTGCCTGCAACTGGCTGCAGCTCATTCCTCAAACTGTCAATCCACTCAAACGTACGGTGGAGAATATCAAGGTAATGGCAGAAATAAGAGGGAACGTGGTTGGTACGCAGACTTGGTCTGAAACATGGGGAACTCTGCAAAAGGGAATTTTGAACATTCTGGAAATTCACTTTAAATTTTCATGCGTGCTAAGCTGCCTGCCTCCATGTTGTCCATGCATCATTTGCTTGAATACCTATCCTCCCAAAACTCACCTTCCAGGACCCACTTTTCCGGTTCTTTGAGCGTGAGGTGAAGATGGGTGGAAGGATGCTGCAGGAGATCCGTCAGGATCTGTCTGATGCCGTACAGGTGTGTGTGGGCAAGAAGAAGCAGACAAATGACCTGCGCACACTTATCAGCGACCTTGTTAAAGGTAAAATTGTTAATTTAGGTCAACCTAAGAAATCTATAGATTTGAACTAAAGTTAGTTTATACAGTATGTTCCCTATGTTGTATACAGCAGTTTTTCTGTGTCCTCAGGCATCCTCCCTCGCAGCTGGTGTCGATACACAGTCCCAACATCCATGACTGTAATCCAGTGGGTGGCTGACTTTAGTGAGCGAATCAAACAGTTGCAGCATATCTCCCAGGCTGCTGCCACTGGGGGTGCAAAGGAACTGAAGGTATTGTTGACTGTGTATAGAATCAGACTAGCCTATGCCTCTTATATTATAAATATGATAGACTAATAAGTATTCATAGTACTGCACATATACAGTTTGCCATTATTTTGTTCCTTTTACAGAACATCCACGTGTGCCTGGGCAGCCTGTTTGTGCCAGAGGCCTACATTACTGCCACCCGCCAGTATGTGGCCCAGGCAAACAGCTGGTCCCTGGAAGAGCTGTGTCTCGAGGTCAACGTCACCAATGCTCAGGGCGCCACACTGGATGCCTGCAGCTTCGGCATCAAAGGTCTGACAAATAACAGCTTGCCTGCATGCGGGTTGAACCCATTCAGAATGCCAATAGACCTTTCTTGATTGGTAAAGCTTATGTGGCAGCTGCTGTTATCAGATCTAGCTCAGTGTCTTCTAAATTACACTGTAAAATTTTTAGAGCCGTTCTGATGCAGGTCTTGTTGACTGTTCACAGGTCTGAAACTGCAGGGGGCTACTTGTGCCAACAACAAGCTGTCTCTGTCCACAACCATCTCCACAGAGCTGCCTCTCACTCAGCTCCGCTGGATCAAGCAGTGCAGTGCTGAGAAGAGACACATGGTATGGAGAGCACAGGGTCACACACACACACACACAAACACACTCTTTTCGTACCATAAAATGCATATTTAGGTAATCAATTGAACCCATTAAAATTCTTTCTGCCAAAATAATGTTGTTTTCTCCCTGTAGGTAACTCTGCCTGTGTACCTGAACTTCACAAGGTCAGATCTCATCTTCACTGTGGACTTTGACATTGCCACCAAGGAAGACCCACACAGCTTTTATGAACGTGGCGTTGCTGTCCTGTGCACCGAGTAGAAAAGTCATTCCCGAAGACTTTGAGTCCATTAAAGAACCATTCATAATCACATACATCCATTACTGTTTAAAAGTAGATTGTAGCCTCTTGCATTCCAATATAAAATGTTGTAGGTAAGATTTGTGGACCATGAATGTCCATGCACTCATTGTGTTTTTGGAAGATATCTGTGGAAGGTCTGAGGATGTTGTCAGTTGGCATATGAGAAAAAGAAGTGGAAGTTAAGAAAGTGTTTTTATGAACGAAGTTGTATGTTTTTAGATGGAATAAAGCCTGTTGGAATGAAACAAACTGCATAAACGACTTCAGTGTGGTGTGTGCATGTAACTTAAGGTTTCCTACTGAACACCAGTACCTGATCCTTGGCTGCAGGTCTCAAACAGGCCTTTCTGGCCCAACGTTTAGGTTATTAAAAAAAGATATATTCCAGCTACACTTAACATAGCAATCCTTTCTGGTTTGTCCACTTTCAGCTGATACTCAAATCAAGGCATTGAAGACAATTGGAAGAAGAGTACAAGGCACAGAGGCAGACAGGTGGCAAGTCTCAACCACAATTTAGAATTAAGCAAAATAAATGCTATTGGTTACTGAAAGTACCTTGACTGTCTTATTTATGAGGAAAGTTTATGCTAAATAAATTCAAGTAAACTAACCAGGATTACCAATATTTTTCACAGCCAGTACTATACTGCCCCCTGTTGGTAGAAGGTAAACTTTTATACTTCTGTTGTAAAATTAATAGTAGGGATAGCATAAATGTAGAAAATAATAAATGGCAGACTTAAAAAATAACTATCAACCAGTTACAAGCTTTGAGATAGTTAAGCACTTTTGATCGTTGCAATGGACTTCAGCAAAACAAAACATTTTATTTCAGCATATGCTAGAATTGCCACAAACAAAATCTTTAAGGTGCATGAGTGCTGTTTTGGTTTATCAAAGTGACAGACAGATCAGTCTGGTGAACCCCAAAAGTTATAATTGCAAAGAAAAATATTACATACGACAATGTTCACCGACGTCTAATGTGGGCAATGAAACTGGCTTTTAAATGATCTTTTCTTGAGCTTTTTTTCTAACATTGATGGGCATTATCATGACGCTGAATCCCCTCCTGCATGTTCTTCCTCCATGTTGACGACACACTGCCTCTTCCTTTGCTCAAACTCTGCCACTTCTGGCCCAGGGAGACCTAGCTTTCTCTTGTAAAGAGATCTGAGATTACCTGGACTGGGGGATCTCTCCGAGGAGCTGTCTAGGGTCTGGGACAGGCTCCCTCCTACTGAGGTTAATGGTTCAGGTGTGTGAGAACTGGAGGATCTAGAAGCATGCACACCTGAATCATCAAGTTGGCAGTGCAATTCTGTATCCAAGGACTGGATGTGCACTGCTGAATCAGTGGTCATTTCTGCTTTAAGATCTCTACAACCATCCCTAATACTAAGGGAGGGCAGAGTGTCCACATCATAGACACACAGCTCTGAGTCACTCGCTGACTTCATCTGGACATCTAAACGATGGTGCTGCTCCACTATGGGATCTTTCATCCCATTTTTCACCACATCTCTGGGAGCAGCAGCAGCACAGTTATGAAACATCGATCGCCTGTTCCGGCCAGACAACCGACAGCCACCGCCTCTTCCTTGCTGCCTCAGTCGCCTGCTGGAGACACCAGGATCAGTGTATGACTCATCAGAATCCTCTGAGCTGCCATCGTACGGGTCCAAAAACTAAAATCACAAATACACACACACACAGGCATTCATGACACAGAAGCAATACTCCGATGAAACGATGTTCAGGGATGCCTCAGTGGAGAGGTCTTACCAGAGAGTAGCAGGGATATCTGCCTGCAGGCTTGTGCGTTAAAGGCAACGTCCGCCGAAGAATTCTATTCTCTGGTGCACTGCTCACACAACCCTGAAAAAAACAAGCGACCATCCCAAGAATATTATAGATATAATCTAGGTCTAGGCTTAATCTTTGTCTGAGAATCCATGCAGCTCATAAAGTATATCATTCTCATTTTTTTGTAATACATAGCTTAAAACAAATAATAAAATAAGGTATCACAAATGCAAATTACAAGACTATCAAAAAGCTCTTAAAAAGGTAAAATCAGGTTGCATGAAACACGAGAATGCAAACTCCTCTTCGGCTTCATAACCATTTATTCTCTCTCTCTCTCTCTGTGTGTGTGTGTGTGTGTGTGTGTTATGACAAAGAGAAAGATAAATACCATTGTGCTGGTGTCAGACCAACGGGGACTGATCTCTGAGTCAGAATCTGTACTTGACTCCACTTTACACATCTTCTGGGTGGAAAACAAGAGTAATTGCAGTGTCAGATGTTTAAGTCATAGAAAATATTAAATTGTGTGATGGTGAAATGTGCGCAAGTATAATTTGTAATTTCACCATGTATTTGAAAGCAAGTTGGTCCACATTGTTGGTAGTGCGTCCATCTTGGTTACCTGCTTGGAGTAAGAAATAATGAAGTCAAGGGACAATGATGAGTTTGAGCACATAGCTGCAAACTTCTTATATATTTTTTAATATAGGGCTACTATATAAAGCTACTAAAGGAAACAAAAACAAAAAAAACGATACAGCATACCCGAAACTGTGCCAGACCTAGCCAGACAACCCAGATGAGTAACATTCTAAGATAATGTTTCAGTCTGCTCAGATTTTAAAATACTGGTACCTGGAAGTGAATGTTGTCGTCTCCTCCTAAATGTCATGGCATTTGTCGCATAGTATAACTTTTTTTAACTCCGAATTGCTGAATAAAGTGGTCTTAGACGAGTTGGTGGATTAATTGACAAACATGGCACCCAGGTGTGTCTGTGAGCTCAGCGGAAAACACTTTCACCGCGACGTTAATAAAGACGTAAAACAACAAAACGCCGTAAACAATGAAAACATTTTCCTAAATTTTTTCCAAAATAAAACCATTAAAATGTAACTTTTAAAAGTTGTTAAAAGTTACCAAAACTTTTTGGTGACAATCGGTTACCTGCACTTCTGCTCTTGACCGCTAGGCGAAGCAAGAGCGCCAACGTGCCCGCTCCTTTCCGTGCGTAAGATCCGGCCTGGAGGAAAGGGATGAATGTTAATTTCAAAGATGGCGGCGGAGGGAGGAGGGAAGGAGATGAACGAAATTAAAACTCAGTTCACCACTCGAGAAGGCGTCTACAAACTCCTCACTCACTCCGAATATAGCCGTCCGAACAGGGTGCCTTTCAACTCACAGGGCTCCAACCCCGTCAAGGTTTCCTTCGTCAACGTCAACGACCAGTCGGGCAACGGCGACAGGATCTGTTTCAATGTGGGCCGTGAGCTCTACTTCTACATCTACAAAGGCGTAAGAAAGGTAGCGTGCTAACGCGGCTAACGTCAGCGCAGCTGCACTTTCAAACTACACAGCGTGTGTGTGAGGAGCTGCTGAACTCCGGGCGTGTTTAACGTTGTTACGAACTCTGACAGCGGCTTGACTTTGAAAGTCGCTGACAGCTAGTTAGCTCGAAGCTACGGTGGCGCTAGCTAACGCAGCTGGCTAATGGTAGCGACCTGCCCCGAGGCCAGGGGCTGAGTTCGGTCCACTGCCCGTCACTTTGTTAGATTAGCTTGGTGGTAGTGTTAGCATGGTCGTTTAATGTGGATTGATTGGTTTGATTTAAACTCTTGCGTGTTGAACCAACTGTTAAGCCTGAGTTGACAGTTACAGTGCTGACATCCGTTGAATACACCTGTCCACGCCCTGCAATCGACAGGTATCGACTTATCAAATTGCCTTTGTCCAGTATGTGGAGATTCACTTGGCCAGCTCGCTAACAGCTGCAAACATCGCTGATGTAAGAGCTGTAACTCAGCTTCTTGGCTTCAGACTGTGTACGATTGAAATCTATGACTTGCTGAAACTTGGCTACAGTGAAATGCTAACGTAACGTTAGCCACCCACCCCAGTTTTGACAGATGAAACAAGAATCCCCTTGCTCCATTCTGGACAGACCAGCTTTTACCTGAATGTTCACACTGTTGAAGAGGCTTTCTCTCTGTAATCACACAGAAGTTTCTCATATTCTGTGCTAGAAGCTCGATAATGAAAAAAGGGTATGATCGTAGCTTCTGTCAAATTTGGTTTGTTTACATAAGTGAAAGGCGGAGAAGGAATGGAATCATGGAAAGTCCTAAATATGTTTAGAGCTACAACAAGATTATTCTTTTTTCATCAAGCATTTAGATTTATTGTATAGCGTGCTAAATATGGACCGTGTTTACGGAGCCAAACCTGACATCTTCAGATTGATTGTTTCGTTTGAACTGTTATGAAAAATAACAGCAGCAAATCGTAACATTGAAAGTTTTATAGCTTGACAGATATCTACAATGAGGTATTGATTGTTTAAAAAGTTGTCTGTATATCACCTCATCTGTTATCCTGATATATTTTGTGTGGTCATCTATAAATATGAGTAGGAAAGGTTTTTGCTAAAGTGATAAAATTGCTTAGTTATCAGTTTTATACTGTAGTTCACCATTCAAATATAAAACAGCTATAAAAGTCAGTCAGGAGCCTGAATGTGAGATATCACAAAATTGTCAAATTGTCAGCAGGCAAGGAAAGACACATCCATGCGTAATACTTTTCCTTTCGGTCTCTGAACTGTTGTAAAATGGCAAATTATTTAAAAACTTGAAAATTACAGTGAAATCCCAGTGCTTGCAAGAAGTGACACTTTAGTTCAGCATATTAGTAACTCATCTAAAAATATTATCTTATTGGTTTTTGTCTCATAGTTCCAGTGGTGCTGGATGTGGTTTACTTTTCAGTTGTTCTGTTCCTCATTGTTCTGTGTCAGGCAGTGATAGACTAATAGTGAGTATAACAGTGTGTTCCAGGCCACAGCTCCTCACAACAGTGTTAAGAATATATCCATGACTTCCCCGTTTAAAAGTACCATGTTGTGCCACGCCTTGCTGATAACATAGGTAATTATTGATACCTTGAAACACGGCCTTGTCCTCAGCTGCGTAGCACCCATTTTAACTGGACTCTGGATATCAGCTATGATTAAGGTATTTTCTGCTTTTTATTTTTTTGGAAGAGGCACTGAGTCAGACAAGTTGAATCTTACAGCTGCGGAGGAACCACTGAGTCATCATCTTACACTCTTAAGAAATTCATCTCCACCAACCAACATAAACTGTAAATGATTAACAAATGGAACTGTTGTTGTGCTTATCTATATGCCCTGGGTGTTCTTTGCAGTATGCTGCTGTTTACCAGACATCAAAAACACAGCTTATCTATTGTTTTCTGCAGAGAAAGCGTATACTTCTATACCTGATCTCTACTTCAGGTTCGCTCTATGACTGAGAGAAATTTGATTTGTTGGTATATTGTTCTAATGCTCTGTAAAGGTCGTACAGTTTTTTGGAGTCTTGTCACATCTTAAGTAGTCTATCGATTTGTACTGTCCCTCTTTGTCTGTCTGCATTCAGTGTGCTTGAGTTGAAGCATAAAGAAACACAACCACACATTCAGCTGCAGTGATTTATTACCAACCTTTTCAGCAACAAACGGCTCTTTTAAGGATGAAGTACATCAATACATCTTAATCCTTTTTAAAATTCACTTATATGTATTAATCCTTCCTCTCTCCAGGCTGCTGACCTGAGTAAGCCCATAGATAAGCGCATCTACAAGGGAACGCAGCCCACCTGTCATGACTTCAACCACCTCACAGCCACAGCAGAGAGCGTCTCCTTGCTGGTGGGTTTCTCAGCAGGACAGGTACAGCTCATCGACCCCATCAAGAAGGAGACCAGCAAGCTCTTCAACGAGGAGGTAAATCACCGAGGGGGAGAGGGGAGATTACTGACAGTTATATAAGCACCAAGTGCTGGCCAATAGAGTCAGAGGTTGGAAAATCTCAGGAAAGATGGGAGGATTTTTAATAAAAGCAAGGCTCAAAAAATAATTTCTCAAAACAGACATGTTTATTAATTCACATGTCAAATGATTTTGCTCTTCGATGCGTGGTAAGCATCTAAGTAAAGTAAGGTAAGTAAGTAGATAAGAGAAGACTGTAGTAAGAACAAAATGATAAACTGTATTTTGCATTGAGAATGATAAAATGTTCAACAGTCAATTCTCCAGCCTTTTGGACTTATAGTGTTTGAGAGGAAAGTTTAATGTGTTCAGAGGAATTCCCATAAATCCTCTACCATGTTTTGTATTTTAGCACTTTACATTTTTATGACTCAAGATTTATGCACAGCACTGGGTGTGGAGAATATCTCTATCTCTCTGAATGTATTATTTCACACTGTTTTTTTTTCTGCTTCCTCTTCTTGTCCCACCCCCTCTCTGCCCATCAAACCTCAACTGTCCTTCTCTCCTGCCAGAGACTCATAGACAAGTCCAGAGTAACCTGTGTGAAGTGGGTGCCCGGCTCTGAGAGTCTGTTTCTGGTGTCTCATGCCAGTGGGAATATGTACCTGTACAATGTGGAGCACACTTGTGGCAACACAGCACCGCACTACCAGCTGCTCAAACAGGGGGAGAACTACTCCGTACACACGTGTAAGAGCAAATCCACGCGGAACCCTCTTCTGAAATGGACAGTGGGTGAGGGCGCGCTGAATGAGTTTGCCTTCTCGCCAGATGGGAAGTTCCTAGCCTGTGTAAGCCAAGATGGCTTCCTACGGGTGTTCAACTTCGACGCAGTAGAGCTTCACGGCACCATGAAGAGTTACTTTGGTGGCTTGTTGTGCGTGTGCTGGAGCCCTGATGGAAAGTACATAGTTGCGGGCGGAGAGGACGATCTAGTGACTGTGTGGTCATTCTCTGACTGCAGAGTTATCGCACGAGGCCATGGGCACAAGTCATGGGTTAGTGTGGTGGCCTTTGACCACTACACCACCAGTGTGGAAGAGACTGACCCGATGGAGTTCAGTGGCAGTGATGAGGACTTCCAGGATCAAATGATCCATTTTGGACGAGACCGGGCCAACAGTACTCAGTCTCGACTCTCCAAACGCAACTCCACGGACAGCCGGCCTGTTAGCGTCACGTACCGGTTTGGATCGGTGGGTCAGGACACCCAGCTGTGTCTGTGGGACCTCACGGAGGACATCCTTTTCCCCCACCTTCCGCTTTCACGGACACGGACACACACTAATGTGATGAATGCTACCAGCCCCCCTGCAGGTGCTACAATAATCACTAACACCTCTAGTAACGCCACTAATGGAAACAACAGTGGTGCCAATACTCCTGGCATGAACTCTCTCTCGACTACATTACCGCGCTCCAACAGCCTACCCCATTCAGCTGGAAACGCCACCACGGCAAACAACACCAACAAGACAGCTGGCGGTGGTGGAGGTGGCCTCGGCAGTGGCATCATGGACAGTGCCATTGCTACAGGTGTGAGTAAGTTTGCCACACTGTCACTCCACGACCGGAAGGAGCGCCACCACGAGAAGGACCACAAACGCAACCACAGCATGGGCCACATCAGCAGCAAGAGCAGCGACAAGCTCAACCTGCTGACCAAAACCAAAACGGACCCTGCTAAGACTCTGGGCACTCTTCTTTGCCCGCGTATGGAGGATGTGCCCCTCCTCGAGCCCCTCATCTGTAAAAAGATAGCACACGAGAGACTGACTGTACTCATATTTTTAGAGGACTGTTTAGTGACTGCTTGTCAGGAGGGATTTATTTGCACATGGGCGAGGCCGGGCAAAGTGGTAAGTTCTTTTTAACGTAGAACATGTGGGGGATTTGAAGTGATCACATTTTGTCCAGTCTTTAGCTGTTGCAAAATTATTTGTTTGGTTGTAACTAAGTATCGAAATCATCCCGAAACCTATAAACAATGGACATCTTGGAAAGCATTTTTAGCTTTTATAGTCAGATTGTCAAACTTTGCTGGCAGTCCAGTAACACATCAGACTTTGAATCGTGTGTATCTGCTTTTAGTGCAAGATCTAATATTAAGTTTAAGAAAGCAGTGCTATGAAAATATTACAGTTTCCGATTATATAATGCATTCTGATAAGGAATTCCACTGTGAGGGGAAAGAAGACAGCAACCCCCCACAAAGTGTGTTCATGGGCTCATCATGATCATTCCGCCACGTATAGCAGCATAGCTGAGAAATAACACACATAAGCCTTCATATTTCAGCGTTTATGCTCTGTATTTGCCCAGTGAATACCTGCAGTTTTTGTCATCTGCTTGCAGCTTATGTGTTTTCACCATTGTATACTTCCCTCTTGCCTGTGTTTTGAGAGCTTTTACTTGAACAAGGTACGTGGGAGTTTTGTATCTTGAAGTATTTGGCACTATATTAAAGTGTTACTCTAGCCTAACAATTAACAATCGTAGAGATTAACCAAAGATTGTGCCAAAAAGATGCAAGGAAAATACCATGCTACTGAGTTCCCTCTATTTAATTCATTCACTTATGTTAATATTTTTTGGAAAATATTATTGCACTAGTGTGATTATTTTCCCCAGTTGTTTCTACTGGTTTCTGGCAGAGAAAATTGAAAAAAATTTGATGGTTGTGTGTTGCAACAATAGAATCTGCTTCATCAGCCAAAAAACAAATGAAAAATATGTCTTGAATAATAGCTGAAATCATATTTTCACGCCTTTACGGCTCTTTTAGAGGCTAGTTGTCACTAGAGAAAATGCCAAAATGTTCTTAAAAGTCAGACGAAGATGAAAAAAATCCCCTCTGGGTGCCTTGATCAAGTGCTCCTCTCAAAGACGGCGTTTAATCTCACATTGTACGCTCTCTGCATCCACTCCCACTGCTGTGCGAAGGCTTTTCACTAAACGCATGGGACCATGAAATGGGAAGAACAGACTAGAGGCTTATTTTGATTGAGCTATTTGTTGCTTGATTTTGCTCTGTGTACTTTCCCAATGCAAATCTCCTTGTTTTCCTTTTTCCAGGGTTTATTGTCATCCCAAAACCAAGCCAGCTCTCCCAGTGGAACAGTAGTATAGCCACAATATTTCTGCTGCTAAAGAACCCTGCAACCCAGAGTCTGATGCTGCTCTTCACCCTGCAAGCATTGCAAGTTTTCTTTTTCTTTTACTCCTTCCCTGATTTTGTTAATGGCTTTTCTGTTATTTTCGTTTATTACTCACTCCACCCTAAAGGAGGAATGGAGCGAGAAAAGGTGTGGTGAATTGTGGACTATTCGGCTAACATGAAATTTTTAACATTTTAAATTTTTTAAAAGATTTTTTTTTCTCTCACATCCAGGTCCCATCAGATTATTGTGCCCCCTCTGGATTTTAAGCTTGGCTTTTTTTTTTTTTTTTTAGATGCAAACCAATCAATCGTGGCTTGAGATTGTAGGGATAGTTCACTGAATTTTCATAATCTGTAAACATTTTTAATCTGGTGGTTCAGCCTAGTTTTATGGCTCAGGGTTACTGTGTCAAATATGATTTTTGGGTGAACTGTCCTTTTATGACCAAGTGCGTAAGCATCTGAAAATTTTGCATCCATCCACTGTCTTTCACCCCCCTCCTCTTTTGTCTTTTCTCGAGTAGAATCTCCCCATCAAAAACATTGCACTGATTTTGTTAGTTATTTTGTTGTTTGTTTTTATAACTACTAAAATGGAACAAAAATGAGAGGCTTGAGGACTGCCTTGTTGCACTCGGCTTTAACATCCTCAGTCTTGAAATCCGAATCTATAAAGCTGGATGCTGCAATCATAGTCTTTTTAAAGAAAAAAAAATTGTTTGCACTTAAATTAGTTTATTAGAAGAAAATGGCTTTACATTTTTGGGTGTGTTCCGAACTCACAGATGGCTAATACAGTAGGTGAAGAAAATGATAGAGACTATTAAAACCTTTATCTATTGAGCATTTATTTTAATATTATTTCAGATTCAAATCTGCTCTGTATCATAATGTGTATATTGTAATTATTTGATTTGATGGGGGCCTAAGCAAACGACCATTACTCCAGTGGAAGTTTTGTCATTGATAGTTATATTTCTAAAGCCTAAAATATACATATTAATAATATTAAAATAATCTTGAATACACAGGTTTCTGTTCTTTTGTTCAATGGTGACCCACATGTGCTGTTATTTGCACAACAAAGCTGTGATGATTCTCATGGAAGACTTGCTTACATTGTCAAAAATGTGCTGATGTACAGAAGGAGCTGTCAGTGTGTGTAAGTATGAAGCTCAAAGTCTTACGAGGATTTGAATCTCAACACTGGATACAGGATTTTGAGAGGAAATTGTGGAATTTCATATCCAATATGATTCAAAGAAATTTGAAAGAATGTATTTTGTCTACTGATGGGGGTCTCACTCCCAATGTACTTTTCTGCGTGATCTGCAATTACTGTCAATGGCACCAAATGTTACCCAAAATGAAACGACACATACATGAGGAAGCAAATATATTTTTTGCAGTGGACAACGTTTTTAAACGCTGACTCAGTTTTTGTATCAGGATTTATGCAGATTTTTATTCAATAAGAGTTTAGAGTATCATAAATACAGGTTAATGACAACTCAGACAAATGATATTTGACATTTTTCACTGATAATCCAACACTAAGTGCAGATTGAGTCACAGTCCATACTAATGAGCTCACAGCTCGCATTGAAAATGTACATCTGAAGTTCACAAGCCTGTAAGAAATGATGCAGTATCAAATCTCAACGCTGACGTCCGCTAAGAAAGCTGTACATTAGTGATATGTCAAGTCAAATTACCACTTTGTGTAGGATCTATTCTTAGCATGATACAAAAATTGTGACTTATTGTTTTTAACTACCCAATCCATTTTTGACAAGATTTAAATACACATGTTCATATACATATTAAAAAAATTGTAAAATGAGCATTCACTTGTCAAATATTAGCAGTTGAATGTATAGCTTAGCTACTGCCCATTGTTGGATGGACTAAATGGTGTCACACACAGTTAGGGACAGCAGTTTTCAGTCCTGCTTTAAAATGTTGCTAGTGAGGTGATTCTTGTTTACATAGGGATAATTTTTTGTCTTCCGAAGACGACGCTAGCTCTGGAAATGATATTGTGAATTACATATCGTAGATGGATTTGCTTCTCTTATTGCTCAAGTTGAAGTATATTTTTAAGCAGCAGCAAACATGAAACATCTGACTTGGTCAGGCAGAGTTTGAGGTTATAGACGAGCTACATAGTCTCAATTCAGCATGTAACAGAGTCCATTATTGGGATCACATTCATTTTCATCCTTGCAATGAGGATGGAACATTGTGGTGTAGGAATCATAAGGAAGGATTATGCACTTTTCAGTCTCCTTTGCCTTGTTTTTGGCTGTTAGTAACCTCGATGTTTCCTATCTAAAGGTGGCATGTAGTAGGTCTTGAAAGCTGAGCGATGTGACTCATCCCTGGGCTGTGGAGAGAGGGAATGCAGCCTTAATATAACATCACATCCCACATTAGAAACCAAGGAGCATTGCATCAATATGTTGTGATATTATATATTAAATCTAATTCCCATATTATATTCCACTTATATATGTGACAGTCTGACGTCTATCTTGCCCTCATCTTTACCTTGACCAACCGTGACTGGCACTTTTTTGATGTGATGGCTGGCAGTGTGCCTCGGTGGGTGATGCTAAATGCCGGCATGGTGGAAGCTGGGAAAGAGATCTGTGGTCCTGGTATGACCATGTTGAGTTTTGGAAGCTCGGCAGCGTAATGAGGGATATTTCGCCTGATGAGAGGTTCTGCCACATGCTTCACGTTGTGCTGAAGAGGGTGAAAGGAATCGGTCCTTATTTTAATTGTCATCAACTTGGTTCCTTCAATGAAACTTACCAGAGATGGGACTTACGCTCATTAAAGGTGTCTGTCTCGTATGTCTTCCCCTCACTTGTTTACCAAGTCTCGCAGGGCGCCAGATGTGGTCCAAGGAATTCGATGCCCCACTGGTCTGTATTGCATCTACAGTACTGACAGCTCTGTGAAGGCTGTCTGCTCTCTTCTCTGCCAGTCTGGGAGGAAAGGGAATGAGAAATTCAACAAAAAATCCAGAAAATCAGGTCATGCAAATTCCCTTTGCTTTTTACCTGACATGAGAAAATTGATCGTTTCCCTGTTAAATGCTATTTGCTCAGCTTCAGCTTGAATACACAGACATGACAAAGCTTTACCTGATTTCCCTGAAGTATGTGTGCTGCAGGGCTGTTTCTGCTGAGATTCGTTCATCAGGATCGTAGGCTAACATCTGATAGAGCAGTGACAGAGCTGGGGACAGGCAGTTGGGGAGTAACCGTGAGATACCGGTGCCTTTTGTAGGGGGGAAGTTGAAACGCATGGCTCTTGACCTGCCGGACATTCAGACTCATTAGAAGACTGATTTGACCAAGGCTAATTTGTTCTGCTTCTCCTGCAATGGGATAGACTGTTCAAGCAACGGACCTGAAGATGAGAACTTACTGCTTAAACTTTTGGAGGAGACCTTGATCTGGTGTCCCCAAAACATTATGGATCTTTGCAACTTGGTCCAGCTCATTGGTTCCAGGGAAGAGAGGATTCAAGCTGAAATAAAAAGATAGATTGGATATTTGCATGCCGTTTGTTTGACATTTGATTATGCAAAAGGTGGCGGACAGGATCAGTCTACAACTACAAAGACAGTTTCTTGGATCTCAGTATTGCCTCACCAGTTTTGTTCCCTAACCACGCCCCACGCTGTACCTCATGATCTCAAAGAAGACGCATCCAGCGCTCCAGATGTCCATCTTTAGGCTGTAGTAGCCGTCAGTGAGGAGGCACTCTGGTGCTCTGTACCACCGTGTGGAGATGTACTCGGTGTGCGGCGGTTTAGAGTACACGCTGCGGCACGAGCCGAAGTCTCCCAGCTTCAGAACATCTTGCTATGAGTTACGCAGAATAATTTTTAAGAATTAGTATAACACAAAGCCAGATGATTGATCTTATTCCTCATGAAAGAAATGACAAAAGTGCTGCGGTCTCACTTTGATAAGAATGTTTTCAGGCTTCACATCTCTATGAAAGATCCCACACCTTCAGGGAAAAAAGGAGAATTTCTCAGTATGCTTGACTTTTCGGATATTTCATTTTCATTCAGTTCTGGGATTTCTTTTCCACAACTACCTGTGCATGTGTTCAAGAGACTTGCAGAGCTGATACATGTAGTGCTTTACAGTGTGATCAGGCAGTGGCGTTTTCCTTCCTGCGTGGAAAAATGGACACGCACATTACAGTCGTTATGCGATATAACGTCCAGTCCAGCCTTTTACATTATTAATTGACACTTGTAAACTCACCTTGTATGAACTCATAGATGTTCATCTCCATCAGCTCACAAATTAAAGACACAGTTCCAGTTTCTTTGTCACTGAAAGATTGAAACGGATAAAATCGTGATACAAGAGACACAAGATTACCAGAAATCCTTGTTGATGGACAGTTGAGCACTCACTATATCAGTTCATGTAGCTGGATGATATTTGCATGTGGGCTGAGCCTCTTCATGGCCTGGACTTCCCGTAGGTTGTTGGCCTGCTCCAGACTTAATGATCGAGAACAGATTTGCAGATGCATGCATAGAATATATGCAGTTGTAATGAACAGGCATGTGATGACATCTGCTGAGGAGCAGGGTCAAACAGGAACTCATCAATTGTAAAAATCTGTTCATAACTCAAGTTTCAAGTACCAACATCAACCTCTCCCTGGACACAATAAGGTCACGGGCAGAGAATGCTGACATCTAAGAAGACAGTCAAGTCTGGGTGAGTGTCGAGCTGCTGACTTGAATTTCAAATGTCCATAAACAGAGTACATTAACCGGCGTGTGTGCGTGAAGACAGAACAGCTCATCGGACACCAAATGACCACAGAATAATTACCTGTTAATTGTCTGCTTCATCATCTTACATGCGTAGAACTTCCCATCTTTCAGGCTCTGAGTTTTCACCACCTCGGAAAATGTGCCCTCCCCAATTTTCTTGATTAGCTTGTAGCCTGCGCAAAAAAAGACACAAACTATGGTGGAAGAGAAAATTGAACCAAACAGTATATACTGTATTCTTTATTGTACAGCAGAGAAATATGAAATAATGATGTCATTGTAGAGGAATTGTGGTGGTTTTATGTGGATATAAGTACATTTTCTTTCACAGGTGGACACATATAAAACTCATATTGATGTTATATTTACACACAATAGTCCACATGACTTAGATTTAACTATAGGCGCGTGCAAGCTACTAAATATATTAACAATTTAAACCCAAGTTATCCTCAATTTTATTTTATGTTCATTCTTTTGCAGGGTCTTCAATGTTGAATACATTTAAATGCATTTCTTTATGTCGTAAAGCACTTAAAATTAATTTAGATAAACCTGCCTGAGAGAAAAGGAATGCAATAAAAATAAGAGGAAAAATATTAATTATTCACAATAGTGAAACCTAGTGAAATTATATGGGTTCAAAATTCAAACGAGGCACTGAGGAATAGAAATAAATGTTTAAAATGATTAAAATAAATAAAACAGAGAGAGATGTCTGCCTCCTGGCCGCTCCGTCGCCTGCCGTCGTGTCATTTTTATAACTTACACTGCATTCCTTCAGCCGATTATCCATCATTTATCCGGATGAGACATCTCGGTGTACGGAAAAGCAAAGATTTTATGTGTTGAGCGGTCAAAAATACCGTAAGCACGCATTCCAGTCGTTAGCTTAGCCGGCTAGCTTGCCCTGTTAGCTGACCGTTGCCTTGGTAACGGAGCACGCCTTCGCCCTGCACTCTGACCCTGGGAGGAAACTAGAAACTCCGACTGGATGGCTGTCATCTCCGCGAACGGTGGAATATTCGCTTCTAAAGGCAAAAACACACCTGACGGTGTGTTTTAAAAACCGATCAGGCAGAATAATTTGCAGCAGGCCCTGATGTTTAACACGACAACATCTCCACAGAGAATGAACGCATTTATTTCCCCATGTTTCCAGTGAAATAATCCCCCTCCTTACCCTGTTTCCAGAGATGGGTGCCTCCTGTCAGCTCGGGTGTCTTCTCATTGTTGTTGAACATGTCCATAATAACACTCCCCCTGTTGTTCCAGTCGTTGTTAGGCGGTGTTTTACACGCATTTCGTAGACATGCCCTGTTTTTCACTCCAATCAGCCAGTTTGAGTAGTGCATCGTTGTGTTTGACACAAAACAGTCGAACACGAGCTTCCGAAATCCAGACTCAGTCCTCGCTACTTCACTGCAGTCATGTCATCACACCCAGTGCACACACGAACGAACAAACACACACAGACACACACAATCAATGCCTCTCATTCACATAGTCGGTGAGTGGAGGGCTCGTAGCGAGGTATCGAGGGTGTGATTGGTCGATCAGTATCATGTGACATCAAAATGCCGTATTTTATTTCTCGGTTTTACAAGAATAAGGCCGTATATTTTCAAGTTCAGACCAAATACCCCTACCTCAAACCTAACCATAATCTAAACAGTAAATATGTCTACAGCTCAAGTACTCGAAAGGTTTATTCACTTCCGTCTTTTCTTTCAATTTGGACGCAAACTTCTGCACCGCTCGCGCGGTAGTCGGATATCGGGTGGGAAAAAGTAACGCGTAACGGGCCCCTCGTTCCGAGCCATCCAACTCAATGAGTCTGCGCACAAGCGTGTTTTGTTCCACATCGGCTTCCGTCGAATTCCTTTGCACTGCGCATGCGCAGTGCCATTCCTGCATGCTGCGTGCATTGCCGGAGCTACTCTCGCAATGCTAACTTCGTGAATTCCCTCCACGGTTTAAATTTAGTTTTCTAATTGTAAGCAGCCGTTATTTAACCATGAAAACCCGATTTACCACGGTAGATATCCGAGCGGTCATCGCTGAGATTAATGCCAAGTAGGTGGTTGGTTTTCTGCCGCGAAGCGTTTGCTAACGTAGCATATGATTGGGTTCAATTAGTGTTCACCTGGTTATTTTGTTTACTTCTTTCACAGCTACATTGGCATGCGAGTAAACAACGTGTATGACATCGACAATAAAACTTACCTCATACGACTACAAAAGTAAGGACGCCAATAGTAAAACAACTTTTCAAAGTTCACCTTTAATCTATCTGAATCTAATCATGTTGTCTGTCTCAGGCCCGACACCAAAGCTATTCTCCTGCTGGAATCTGGAATCCGGATTCACTCTACAGACTTTGAATGGCCAAAAAACATGATGCCCTCAGGCTTCGCCATGAAAGTAAGAAATTTCATTTTTTCACAGCAGAATAACAAGTGTTTTGCTATTTACTGAGGTGTTGTTTAGTGACTGGCTAGCATCATTTGTTGTTGTTATTGTGGAACACAGTTCAATATGTTCAAAGAATGATGAAAGAAAATACTCAAATCTTAGTTTAGTCATTCCGAGAACCATGCTCACAGTTTATTAAAGTGTAGACAATGTACACTTCTCTGCAAAAGAGAATAGAGGGCAATTCCCACACTTAATTTAAGAGAGCTCTAAAGAACAACAAGGTCTTCACCCTGAGGTTCACCCATTAGCATTGCTGCATTTCATTGTAAACGTCCACAATTTACATTGTGTCATTCATGCACAGGCACATTAGTAATAATTTTCCATAAGATTTTCAGACAAACACAACAGCATGGTTGACTGTGAGTTGCATTACACATTTAAGATCACATAAAAGTGGAGAAGAGTGGCCTTTAAGACTTCATGAGTCATAGCAATTTGAGTTTATCTGCTGAATCAGGAATGAATTTTATATTATTATACAAGATTGTGCCTGCTGTTACTTAAAATACATTATGCTAATCTTTGCACCTGAATTAAGTAATTAAGTAATATGAAGAAAATCTTTATTGATATGAAGTTTTTCTCGATATGAATAATACGAGCATTGTGAATGTATTCTATCAGATTTTTATTTTTATTTTTTTTCTCAACAGTAGTCTTACTGTCAACAGATTTCAACAATAAAAATGGAAGCTTAGGTATAACCTAGACCCACACATTTGTCATTCATGCTGAATAAATGCTATGAATAAATTCACTACCTATATGTTTAAAAAATAGTAAGATGTGTGTTTATGTATGCGAGAGTGACAAGGAGCCTGCATGACTAGTATTCTATTATTTGGTCGGTACGACTAAAATGTCAGAAATATTGTGTGCACCCCTGCATACTAGATAAGAAAACCCCTTCACCCCTTAAACTCCTTAAAATAATAAATGTTAGCCTTTTACACTTCACAAAAGAGGGATAAGAATGAAACTCTTTGCCTGTAATAGTAGGTGCACCATGGCATTATGGACTTATAAGTGGAGAGATTAGGGAATAAAGAAAAAGAGTTTGCAGAACATAAACTAGGAAAGAAAGTTCTCGTCCCTACCTTGACCTCAACAAACCTCCATGAAACATCTAACATGCATGACCTAAGATGTTTGACATTTGTGACAGTATCCTAAAATCAACTTGTACTATAAATGTTGTACTGTGTATTGCCGGATTCGCTGCGATGAAACTGACTGTCCCCACAGTGTCGAAAGCACCTGAAGTCGCGGCGGTTGACCGAGGTGAAGCAGCTCGGGGTCGACAGGATCGTTGACATGCAGTTTGGCTCAGATGAAGCTGCTTATCACTTGATTGTTGAACTTTACGACAGAGTGAGTTTACACTCTAGACCATGTGCTGTACTTCAGACAGTAAGATTTCTTTGATTTCACGTGACCATTGTGTAATTTATTGTGTGTCCATCTTCAGGGTAACATCGTTCTGGCAGATCATGAGTACACCATCCTGAACCTGCTGCGGTTCCGTACAGATGAGGCCGAGGACGTCAAGATCGCGGTGAGAGAGCGTTATCCCGTGGAAAACGCCCGACCACCTGAACCTGTCATCAGTTTGGAGCGGTAACCCCGGCTTCATTAAAAACAGCCAACTGAATTCAGTTAATCCTCTTTGTGTGGAAGTCATAGCAATAAAATGAATGTTGTTGTTTTTTTCTGTGCAGAATCACTGAAGTCCTTTGCAAAGCACAGAATGGAGACCAAGTGAAGAGAGTCCTGAACCCTCATCTTCGTAAGTATCTGGACCAACACATACTATCTCTTTGTCTTTTCATTTCTTGAAACTTAGATATAATCTTAAACGCAAACAACTAAAATGTTTTGTTTTCCCTTCCAAACCTTCCAGCCTACGGAGCCTCGCTGATAGAACACTGTTTGATAGAAGTGGGACTCTCGGGCTCAGTCAAAGTCAACAGCCAAGATGCTGCACAAGGTACTGTTGCTCTCAGATTGGTGTTTAGGTGGTTGCTAAGCAATTCCTTTTGACCAGTTGATGACAGTAGCACGGTACATTTTAGATGCACCTAAAATCCTGGAAGCCATGGAGATAGCAGAGAAGTACATGGGAATAACAGAAAGCTTCAACGGGAAGGTAAGTGTTCTGTCACATTCGGTCTTTATTTGAACGAGCATTTATTAACAGTATTACATGTGAAATTTTGCTCTCTTTTATTTCAGGGTTACATCATTCAAAAGAGTGAGAAGAAACCGAGCTTAACTCCCGGCAAACCCAGTGAGGAACTGCTTACGTATGACATTTTGTCTCCTCTCTTGTATACTCTATGTCATCATCATATCAGGACATTTGGCTATTTCATTAATTTATCAAATCACGTCTTCCTACAGGTACGAGGAATTCCACCCATTCCTCTTCGCCCAGCACGCAAAGAGCCCCTACGTGGAGTTTGATTCATTCGACAAGGTGAATCTTATCGTCACTTCTTTACAATGAAAATTCCTGCTTTTGATCTTTGACAGAATGCGATGTGATTCTCAAATGCTGCTTCCGCAGGCAGTGGATGAGTTCTTTTCCAAGATGGAGAGTCAGCGGATAGACATGAAGGCTCTGCAGCAGGAGAAACAGGCCCTGAAGAAGTTGGATAACGTGAGGAGGGACCATGAGCAGAGGCTGGAGGCCCTGCACCAAGCGCAGGTCAGCCACGGCGACACAGTTTTCCATACGTTAACATCATCGCAATTCTGGGGTTGAAATGTTTTTCTGCAAACCACATCGGCCATTATGTGTCTCTTGTGTTTCAGGAGGTGGACAGAATAAAGGGGGAGCTGGTGGAGATGAACCTGCCCGTGGTGGACAGGGCGCTGCAGGTGGTCCGCAGTGCACTGGCCAATCAGGTGGACTGGGCTGAGATTGGCCTCATTGTTAAAGAAGCGCAGGCGGCTGGAGACCCTGTGGCCTGCGCCATCAAGGAGCTGAAGCTGCAGACCAACCACATCACCATGCTTTTAAAGTGAGTCCACCTCTGACGCACATGATACCTGAGCTGTCTAAACCTCGCACCGCTCTGTTCACATGCTTGATCTTTTGCCCTTTTAGGAATCCCTATACTACAGAGGAAGACCAGGAGGAGGAAGAGAAGGAAGAGGTTCCTGAGGTGAAGGGGAAGAAGAACAAAAATAAAGACAAAGGACAGAAGAGCAAGCTGCAGAAGAACAAACCAATGCTGGTGGACGTGGATCTCAATTTGTCAGCTTATGCCAATGCCAAGAAGTAAGTTTCTACATAAACAGTCACAACAGAGTCACAGGATGTTGTTACACATGATGAACCTTCACCCTCCCCCACCCCTTTTATCTGTTATAGGTACTATGACCACAAGCGGAGTGCTGCAAAGAAGGAACAGAAAACTGTCGAAGCAGCAGATAAGGTGAGAAGTTACTTCATTTGGCATTTCACCTTAAGCTGTAAAAAGTCTTTGTGGAATAAGATTGTTTCAGCTTTCCCTTTTTTCATGTCATTCAAGGCCATAAAATCAGCAGAAAGAAAAACACAGAAAACACTCAAAGAAGTGCAGACAGTGACCAACATTCAGAAGGCCAGGAAGGTGTACTGGTAAGACACGTTTTAGAGAATACTGCTTCAGTACAGTACAGTCTGGATTCGTTGCAACCGTGTCTTCCATTTCTGCAGGTTTGAGAAGTTCTTATGGTTCATCAGCTCAGAGAATTATCTCATCATCGCAGGAAGGGACCAGCAACAGAACGAAATGATTGTAAAACGCTACCTCCGTGCAGGTAAGGGATCACTGTCAACACACACACACACACACACACACACACACACACACACTTAAACACACCTTCAAAAACTGCTCAGAACTCAAGTCTCCCATCATGTGTTCCTTTATTTTTGTCAGGTGATATTTACGTTCACGCTGACCTCCACGGAGCAACCAGTTGTGTCATCAAAAACCCTTCAGGTAAAACATTTGTCACTGTGTCTTTGTCCACTTCATCTGATGTTACCTTGTCACTCATTCTGTCTTTTGTCCCTCCCCACCTACCTGTCCAGGTGATCCCATCCCTCCCCGCACCTTGACAGAGGCTGGCACCATGGCTGTGTGCTACAGTGCTGCCTGGGACGCCAAGGTCGTCACCAGTGCATGGTGGGTGCATAATCATCAGGTGAGTCATCAATGTTTTATCTGCTACCTTGACTTGTTTGCTTCCTCTTTGTATTTTTACAATGATGAGTCCTACATAGTTTACATTTTCTTGCTACATATGCCATATGCTATACTACATAACCTTAATGTTAGAACAGGGTTTTGAGTCACTCTGTAACTTTTAACTTTATATCTGTATGGTTATTGTGTAGGTGTCCAAAACTGCCCCCACTGGAGAGTACCTGACCACTGGAAGTTTCATGATCAGAGGTATGAAACGTTTATGTTCAAAGTCATTCTTAATTTAACACTTTTTTTTGGGGACTTCCTCAGATGTTTTCTGTACATCAGGAGCATTTTTGGTGATATTGGGTGTGTGTTACCAGGTGCATAGTATACCAATCGTCTGTAGACTGAACCCTTATGGGACACTTTACAGTTTACAGGGTTCTTTAAAGAACTGTTCAAAGGCCTGTGGATCTGAATAGCAAACATTGCTTAAAAGTATCTAACTCTTAACTAATTTAAATTCATTTTCCCCTTGAATAATTACATTTTGTAACCTTGTGACCTTTGTTACCGGAGCCAACTTAAAAATAAAAAGTAAAAAAACAAGTATAAGTGAAATGTAAGTAAAAATATGTGTATCATAAATGAATTATTTATTTTTTCCAGGAAAGAAAAATTTTCTGCCACCTTCCTACCTAATAATGGGCTTTGGCTTCCTCTTCAAGGTAAATAACATCATGACCTGCTGTGTCACTTTGTGTGAAACTGAGTGTAATCAGTGATGCATCATGTTTTATTCTTGTGTAGGTTGATGAACAGAGTGTGTTTCGGCACAAAGGGGAGAGAAAGGTGAAGACAGTGGAGGAAGACATGGAAGACGTCTCATCCAGCACATCAGAGCTGCTACAGGAGGGAGAGGAGCTGATCGGTATGCAACACCAAACAACTGCTGTTGTAACATCATTAGCACTGCTGAAAGTGTAACGTTCGTGCTGCCTTTGCAGGCGATGACAGCAGCAATGAAGGAGAGGAGGGAGGAGACGGAGAAAACGAGGAGATAAAAAAGGAAACTGGATCTGAGGGAGGAGACGGCACGAGTGGAGGACTGGCCTCTGTTCCCGAGGAGTCTGGAGCAGATGAAGAGAGGATGACATCAGAACAGAGCCACGTGGAGGATGAGGAGGAGGAGGAGGACGACGATGAAGTTGGTGAGATGGATATGGAGACGAAGAATGCAGAGGAGGGTGGAGACTTCAGCTTTCCAGATACAACCATCTCCCTCTCACATTTACAGGCCGGACGGTAAGGGATTTTACATCGAGAATATAAAACTGCTACACACAGTAACAAACACATCAGAGCCAGACAAACCTTGTAGTCGTCATATGGATTCTGTTCACCTTTCTGCAAACATGTTGGTCTGTCTTTTGCAATGTTATGGATATTTCAATGTCTCATTTTTCCCACAGGAGTACTCAGAATCCTGGCTTCAAGAATGAAGAGCGCTCCCAGGTAATAATGGTTTTAGGTGGTAGCGATTACAGTGTTTTACAGAGTTGGATTAACCAGACATTCGTTGCACCTCTTAACAATGCTAAAATAATGTGTTTCACTCTTCAGGTTGAGGTAGAGACACAAGGAAAAAGACACATGACTGCCAAGCAGAGAAGGTGAGCCGATAATACACTTCATCCTAGCTTACAACAAACCAACAAACCTTCCTTTCATTCACTGACGCATAGCCTTGGAACAGTTAAAGCACACTCGCTGCCGTAGCTGCAAAACGTCTGGCCGAGAATGAGTTTAATCCTTATGTATATTTTGCCAACAGGGAAGAGAAGAAGAAGCAGAAAAATGAAGGCTGTGACACCGAGGAGAGACCTGAGGTTCCATCCAGTATTCCTACGACCAATCAAGGAGGAAAGAGTGGAGGAGGGCCCACGCAGCCGCCGCTGAAGAGAGGCCAAAAGGTAGGAGAGAGCTTGAAAGTTCGCCCTGAATTTTAATGTATTTCTCCATTTAAGATGTTTGTTCTTACACAGAAAGGTTCTTGGTTGCTACATAAGAAGAAGACATTAGAAGATGAGGCTTACATCAATGTTGTTCCAGTATATTTCTTTTATCATTCCAGAACAAGCTGAAGAAGATCAAGGAAAAGTACAAAGACCAGGATGAAGAGGACAGAGAGCTGATGATGAAGCTGCTTGGGGTGAGGAAGATACAAACCACACTGAAATAACAAGGAAAGAAAAAGTACATTGTCGTGTGCACAAGTCAGCCTGACGTGACCCTGAACCACTTTTCTTCTAGTCGGCAGGTCCCCATAAGGAGAAGGAGGAGAAGGGCAAGAAAGGGAAAAAGGGCAAAGGGAAAGAGGAGCATGTCAGGAAACCGGTCCCTCAGAAACCACCTCAGAAACCCCACAGTGCGGAGACCGCAGCAAAGAAAGCAGAGCAGACAGGAGGAGGAGATGATGAGGAGGAGGGGCAGCGCGCAGAGGAAGGAGGTGGAGCTGAACAGGAGGATAAGGTGAGTGACACACTCCATACAGATACATTTTACGGGGACTTAATGTTTATTATACCAACGGCTTTGCATTTCTGTAACTGGATTTCGGTCTTGTCTCTTACAGGAAGACAATGTGGACCAGGACAACCCCGGAGCAGAGGTGAGGCCCTTTTAATCCTATGTAGTCAGTCACCAATCAGAATTACTTATAAATCTAGGGACTTTTGGGGATATATAGAGTGTAAATTAGGTTTTTCCATCGTTTCTGCAGGAAGCCGAGAATCTGCTCACCTCTCTGTCAGGCCAGCCACATCCTGAAGATGTTTTGCTTTTTGCTGTACCGGTGTGTGCCCCCTACACGGCTCTTTCCAACTACAAGTATGTGCAATACAACTACTCACTCATTAGGTTTTAGTGCAAAAGACACAAACTGAGCAGTGAAGACAACAAAGGTTAACGATGCGTTTACTTACCCAGACACAAAGTGAAACTGACGCCGGGCACGCAGAAGAAAGGAAAAGGTACGACGTGTGATCAATTAGAGTAATCAGAACATTCGCTTCTTTTTGCGGTTATGAGAATGAAGAGTAATTAAAGTCTTTTTGTGCCCGTGTTCCCGACAGCGGCCCGCACTGCAGTTTTTAGTTTTATGAAGGCGAAAGAGGCCTCCGCCAGAGAAAAAGACCTGTTCCGCAGCATCAAGGTAATGTGCATTAACGTGATCAGATATTTGAATGATCTTTGTTACTGTTATTTTCCAGGTGAGGTCACTCTAACCTGACCCTGTGTTGCAGGATACGGATCTATCCCGAAACGTGCCGGGCAAAGTCAAAGTGTCGGCTCCAAACCTGCTGGCTGCCAAGAAGAAGTGAGACAACGATTTCATCCACATACAACTACAGTTGAGTGCGCCTGTCTACAGTTCTTGATCACGCTTACAAATGAGGGTTACATGTTGATCATCCTTAGTGCCCTTGTTTTGGAATATTTTATCTTAAAGATTGATTGTTAGGGTTTTCTGACCTTCACGTAATGTTTAAAATATGTAAAATAACAATGCTAAATAACAAATCCAACTTTGTATGTGTTTATTCTTTCAAACCAGATTAATAGTATTATGCATTATATCGTAAATAGAAAAACACCGAGAGAAGATTGTGCAAACCAGGCAAATTAGAACAAAGCCCGACTGAAACGAGGCATTTCAGTGCAATTTGGCTCATACATACGTACAGCAATCGGTTATTGATTTAAAAAACAAAACAACAACTTAACGCTACAGGAGCCACTTTTCTACACACTTTGAGGGTATGACAACTTTTTTTCAGAACTAACCTTTTCAAAACACAGGAACCAAACAATCCCTTACAAATAAATTAGAATATATACAAATAAAAACTAAAAATAATATGTAGATAGTCTCGGATAGCTTCAAGCATAGGTTTTAGGGATGTGTGAAGCCTAGCAATCCTTTGGCCAAACATTAGTATATTATTTATGTCTGAAAAGGTTCCATTTAACAATTGCTGCAGCTTTGCACCACAATATTTAGAGCTGACATCAGAAACAAGGTTTAACTTTCTGCTTCAACCGATTTCTTGCAGTTTTACGACGTACAAAAAGTGATTACAGTTTTCCACCTCATAGGATTTCGCTAGGTAAGATAAATTTGGCTTCCAAAACCAAATAACCGGTGCAAGGCAAGAGTAACTAGGATCAAGTTTGAACCTCTGCAAACGCATGTTGGCTAAAGTACACAGTCTAACGCTGACCATCGCCTCAACAACGAGTACACAGATGCTTGGCTCTCTGGGTGCTTTAGGATCACCTGTGTACCTTTTTAGAAGTCAGTCAGCATCCTCTCCCCCAGTGTCATGACTGCTCGCTATTGCTTAGACATTTTTTTTGTGTACACACAAAAATGAATGCTCTACCTGCTTTTTAGAGCAATGGGTATTTCTTCTTCCATCCACACATTAGGAGCCCAGTGTGTTGACGTGTGTCATCCTCTGCTGGAGGCTGTGGAGAAGGTGTTTAGGCAGGCAGTCCCAGTAGCAAGCGAGACGCTCCCTGTGCTGCAGAGCGACTTCTATACAGCATCTGGAGAGCAACAACACACAGAAGCAGAGAGGCTCAAGAGGATTGTCGTCATGTTTCACTTTACTAAAGGAGAATATAAAACACAAGGTGCTAACTTACCGAACTAGTGATTTGGGCTGAACGCTGAAAACCAGTAACTCATTGCTGTGAGCCTGTCACAGAGAAAAAAACGTGTGAAAAATGAAGAAAATCTTATTTTTAAGGAAGGGAATGAAAGTGATGTGCAACTTACAGCTCTTTGATGGGCTAACAAGTTGTTGGCGCAGCCCCCGAAAACAAACACCTCTCCATCTGGACCGTAACACGCTGTATGCCATAGCCTGAAAATACACAAACATGAAATGAAATGTCCACGTGAAACACAAGCGAGCTCAGGGACTCGTGTCTATATACTATGTCACTCCATGAAAAATCTGAATATTACCTGGGGCTCTCGCCGTGGTTGTGTTTGTATGGCTTCCACTCATTTGTCCTCGCACAGTAAATCCAAGCGTCACCTTTAAAACACAACGGGAACGTAATCTGAGCTTGGAACCAGGCAACAATCAGAGGTAGGAACCTTAGACGGGGGAATTATTTGCTAAGACTCACTCAGCGTCTGTCTTTCGGTGGTAAATCCCCCAAATAAGAAGATGTGATCTGCTGAAATGGGAGTGAAGGAGTGCCAAGATCTGCCCACTGGACCGTGCTGGGGGACACTCCTGCAGTGAGGTAAGAAGGACAATGTGGAGGGTTACAGGAAGGTTCAGAGGCTTGATCCAGTGTGAAAAGATGAAGAGTACAATATGGAATGTGACCAATGTGGCACAAGCTGAAGAACTGAGGCACTTACAAGTATTAACATAATGGTCTGGCGTGAGGTTTTGAAAAATGACCTTCATAGATGGTTCTATAATCTATAAAGACGTTCCACTGTTGCACTGCAACTGTATGTCCATTTACATGAACCAAGACCAAAAGTTTGTAAATGTGTGTGCCAGGTATAAATCACAACCCATAAACAAATTTTAAATCAGTGTGAGAACAGAGAGATGTAAGCCATGTGAAGCTAGGACACTTACATCTCATGCCACTCCCAGGTGTCCAGGTCAATGTAGTACAGGTCATTCAGTCGATAGTTCTGTGGAACAAAAAGGGACACATTGATAAATAAACACATTGACAATATCCAATTAGATGCGCACACGCACTTCATTTTGCTTGCCTTGTATCGTCCTCCGAACACGTAGCCTC
This sequence comes from Brotula barbata, assembly GCA_900303265.1. NCBI lineage: Eukaryota > Metazoa > Chordata > Actinopteri > Ophidiiformes > Ophidiidae > Brotula > Brotula barbata. The sequence continues at coordinate 86,240 of OMNV01016077.1, read as the reverse complement.
TGTTGCCCACTGTGGCACAGGCGTGGGCTGCTCTGGGAGATGGGGTGTTCCCCTAAATGAGACAATAAAGTTCAAAGACACTGCCTCGTGAGAGAGTATGACTGAGGTGACGGCGGTGGTGTGTGCGCGTTTACCGTGGTGATGGGCTGGCTCCACATGGACGTCTCCAGGTCCAGGATATGGATGTGATTGTTCCACCCTCGGCCGGGGCTGTCCCACTGCAGCAACAAACGGAGACTCATCACAACTCAAACTCACTTCAAAAGATTTACTGTCAGACTTACAAGATTTAACAGATTTACAGTATGTAAATCCTTGATAAAACACTTTTTTTTTTCTCCCTCTTTAATGTAACTTAATGGAATTTAGAAATGTGCACAGGTGGATTGTGGTGAAATCAGAGAGAACAGAGTTATCGTTCACTCACCACTAATGAGGACGATTCGTCAAATTCAAACGTCCCTCGATGAAATCCCTGTGCAGCGTAGCCATAACCACCAAAGAATATGAGTCTGGACACAAAAGACAAAGCTCCATGACTATTTGCTTCCAATTAATTCAATCAGAAATTACAATATCTCTTAAGGAACTGTTTTTTTTACCACCTCAACTATATTAATATTATTACGTGGTTGAGTGTATAAAATGGCTGATAGTTAATACTGAGGGTCTATCAGATGTTTTCACAGCTGATCATAATAAGTGAAAATCTGAGAGTTGAGACAACTACCATTTCTGTTATTTTCATATTTAAATATATGCTAAACATCACAAATCAATCAAAAAACTGTTGCATTCATCCCTTACTTGTTCTTCTGAACCCAGCATCCTAACTTGTCCTTGCAGGTCGGAGGAAGTCCATTAAGATCCCTCATTTCCTCCCAGACAAGCGTGGGAGCTCTTAATGGCAGACGATACATCTAGAAAGAAGATGAGTCGGGGAAGATAATCAGTACAAACAGCAGACTGAACAGCCTCTCACTACTCATGCTAACTTGATCATCATTCTCGTAGCACGTCTGGAAATGTGGTTGATGTAACACAAACCGTACCCTGTTTGTATTTCCCCGAGCATGATGTCCTCCAAACAGATACAGGACTCCATCAATACACACCCCACAGCTGCCCGACATGGACGTCAGCAAGTTACCTCCAACTACACGCTTTGTCCTGCAAACATGGAGGATTATTATTATTTCAGACTGTTACAACTGCGATGTCACAAAGAACGGTTCAGGAAATCATTCCTACCGTTCAGCATAACTCTGTATAACAGCTCACCTCTGTGTAACAGGTGAACGCTGTATCATCTCTGTATGTCTATGTGACCGTTAATATAAACTCAATACAACATGTTTGTTCTGAAACACATAGATTGTACATTTCATATTCCAATTACAAAACTTTGCCTTACAATGTCCTTTTATATTCTCATATTGAGGATATTAATGTAGTTAATGGGATCTTGAGCCTGTTTTTTCATTTTGCTGCTGTGACAAACGAATTTCCCCTTGGGGATGGTCAGTCAGTCAGTCACTCTATCTATCCATCTATCAACCTATCCATCCATCCATCTATCAACCTATCCATCTATCCATCTATCTATCAACCTATCCATCCATCCATCTATCTATCTATCAGCTATCCATCCATCTATCTATCAACCTATCCATCTATCTATCATCCATCTATCAACCTATCCATCTATCTATCTATCTATGCATCCATCCTACAGGTTAAACACGTGTATGATGGAGTTGTGAAAGAGTATCTATATACAACATAAAAATAACATAACAGCCCTTACCACACTCCAGACTCCATGTTGTAGGCCCAGATTTCATTTCTTGGTAGGTACAAATCGAAGAATCCATGGTTTTGAGCGTTCTTATTTGAGAGAAAAGGAATGGTTATTTCAACAAATGTGTGATCCGTGGGGAACGTTAAGGTTTTAAAGTAATGAAATTGCAATTGTCCTTACCTTGTACCCTCCCCACACATACATGAAGTTCCTGTCCACCACTGCTATATGTCCACTGCGCTCGGGTGGGGTGTCCAACTCAAATGACTCAGACGCTTCGGTGTCCGGGTGCTGTTCTTCCTCCACCTCTTCCACGTCGATGTCATCATCATCTTCATCCACTATCCAGTCAAAATCTACATCATCATCCTCTCTGTCTGACTCATTGTCATCCCCTCCAGGTGGCACAGGATCTCCCCCATCTTCCAACATATCTGCCATTTTACTCCAAGAAGGAAAATTGTTGACTGTCAAAGAGAAGAACAAAGTTAATTCCAACGATTAATCAGGGAGGAAATACTAATCTAATCTAAATGAAATAAACTAAAATCCTGTTTGATACATTTACGAGATCAAAAGCTACCAGAACACAAATAAATCTGCCTCTAGGGGATACTTTGTAATAGTAAGTGGCATTTGGCGGCAGCAATGACACAAACCGATCTGATACCTTTGGCTCTTTAGTCCACGTCACCACTTAGTTTACGAGATTAATTACTGAAAAAAAGACTACTACCAACAAGTACATACAGCACGGCCACTACTAACCCACTTAGCCAGATTTACTAATTAGGTTATAAAATTAGGTTATAAAAGAAACAATCACTACTCTCCTGATTTTTGCAGCACTTTTAAATGTGCTCCTTTGGTTGACAGGTCAACGACCCCCCACCACACACAGCAGCTGTTCATCAGTGAAGAGCTAAACACGCTAACACTTGGACAGCGTTTGTAAACATTAGGATTCTTCGCATTCACATGTTAGCTTAAGCGAATAGCAAAAGTACAACAATGACCCGCGCTGGTCTCCGTAATGTAGGAAACTAACACAAATAACTGCACCTCGAAATGGAAATTATTCTCACCTGTTTTAGCGACACCTTATCAAATATTTGTTGGTCAAAACAGCAAACGCCACGCGCCATGTATCTGAGGTCCTACCAGCCGTTTGGGGGGCACGACCGGAAGCTGAAGAGTACTAAAGTCCGCCATTTTAGGAAGGTCGGTACGAGGCCGTAACAGAGATTTTGCTAATTTACCAGATTATATTTCATCTAATCGCAGTCCCAGCAGACAGCAAATTCAAATAAAGCCCGTAGTTAGTTTTTATTACTTGCATTCGATGACACATTGATCACAATTTTGAAACCTTGTATCTATTTATGTGGTGGAAGCGGAATGAGATTTTCAGAATAAAAGGCCTCGGTCGAACATAGAGTATACCATTCGTTTCTATTCTGGTAAACGTGTGCGAGTAAAACTGCTGTCTGGTGGTCAGTCAGTGTTGCAGTTTATAATACTAATTTCATCCAGAAATATGGGTTGAAAGGTTTTGTCATCTTTCATATTTACTGTATTTGTATAATAAAAAATGTGCATGCAGGGTGGACTCACCTCTGTACAGCTGATGATTCATATTCACAAACTGAATATCATGTGTACCCCAAACAAACATATCAGCATGTCTAGTAGAAACATTAAAACCTTTATTTTTCATGATAGACAAGGTACATAAAAATAAAACACTAAAAGGAGTTGATTACAAGTCTATTTCAAATATATTTTACATCAGCACTGTACAAAACAAATAAGGTAGATCCACTTGCACCACCACTTATTTTCATTAGAGTCCTTGCAGTTTGCTGTGAATAAATAACAAAAATATTTTAGTAATTTCTTTTAAATTAATTAATTAATTTATATTTAGACTGACTGAATAAAATAAAAATGCATCCTACCTGTCCTCAACAGTTCTGTTGGATGGGTAGTACACCTTAAATGTGAAGCCACTTCTTGGGAAAGACCCCTGTTAAGATGAATAAAGGACAACAGAATATGAATAACTGGACTTGATATGAAAAACTACCAGATCTGAAAATACTTGTGCCACATTTCTGCTCTTGGATAACTTAAGTGCTCAAATGTATGGTGGTGGGGTGATGTTTCATACCGGGTTGAGGCAGAGGCAGTCAGTGTTGGGGATGTTGAATGGATCGTATTTGTCAGCGAAGATGATGACATCAGGTATGGGATAGACACGAAGTGCATAGTCATAGGCCCAGAATACAGGACTGACATACACAGGCAGTGGAGTCAAGTGGCCCTGAGATAGGATGGTCTTCACAAACTGGAACATAAAAAAACCCCACAAGTCACCAATTATTAAGTACAAAAAAACCAAATCGTAAGTCATTGCTGCAAGACTGCTTAAAGATTACAACTTTCGGAAAACAAAGAATGCTAACTACATGCTGCGAGAGGAATTTCAGTCACGTATAAACAAGTTCGTTCAAAGGCACTTACATGGTTTGGAATGTCATGATTGCTATTGGGTAAGCGCACGCAGTTTCTACACATTTTGTTAACCAGGTCTTCTCTGATGACGACAATCTCCTGGCTGCAGTATTGGATCCTGACGGGTAAACCAAATCAAAACAAAATCAAGAAATACGCACATATGAATAAATAATCAATAGGTGTTCCAATAAACACAATAACAACACAAAGATTTCTGCCTTAAACCAGCCTCCTAGAATAGGTGTTCTCTAGATGTGGATAGTCAAGTTACAATGGTCCAATTCTGGGATCTCACTGTAATTACTGTAAACAAATTAGGTGAACCAGGCCAGGATTAAAAATAGGATTGCAAAATATGCCGTTAACCTGGTTTTTTTTTTTGAGAAATTGAGCAATGTTGGGCGCTCAAAATATGACATAGTTACACAAAAAAGAAAAGGCAGTGTAGATGGAAGAGGCTTCATCTTCATCTTCATCTCATTAGCTATGAACGGTTGTACAATATATACAAATTCATGTGATTTGATACTTAAATGTAATATTCTGGCTTATGTTTCTTTTAACATAGGCTGATATATTTTGTATTTATCACTTTGCTGTCACTTTCCTGAGTAAAGTAAGTAAAAGAGGAAGCACCCTTGTCTTGTCTTTGACATATTGACATTACAGACAGGACATATGATGTAATATTTCTACATACATATGTAATAAAACCAATGCGTGATTCACCTGCACGGGTTGGTTGTGAACACAGAAAATGGAACCCTCTGTCTGAACTCCTCAGTGATGTGATCTGCCAATGGAGGCCTGAGAGAAACAAGTAGCCACATTTATTTTCCCGAGACAATTAAACAATACATGTTGAATGGAGTCAGACGTGTGATATTCCTGAATGTTTACCTTGGCAGAATGGTGCCTGGACCAGGATCTTCAGGACCAGGAACAAACACAAATCGACTACTGCGGATTTAGAATCAATGTGTGTGAAACGTGAATGACTTATTTTCTAATATTGAAACTGAACAGCGAATAGACGAGTCAAACAAGAACTCAATCAGACTTTACCTGTTGTGAATGTTGGGATAAGCACATATGGCATCAGCAAGAGACTTCAGTGACTCTAAAATGGATATAAAGGATAACAATCCAAACATTTGTCTATTAGCACCTTTGCCGCACATCTACATACACGCACATCTGGCATATCATGGGTGATGAGGACCTAAAAGTCTCACCTTTAAGTGATTTGATCTGTGTCTTTCCGTACGGGGTGGAAGAGAAGTTTCCACACAAGATGAAACATGTGGGAGGCATGGCAGAGTAGCCTGAGAGAATCAACAAATAACGTGTCATTGTGTTGTACATACAGTGAAATAATGGTTTCCATTTAGCTATAATTATTTTAGATTCTGTAATTTGGCTCGTAGCATTTTGCACATAAAAATTGCGTTATTATTGCCCCCAAAGTAAATATAGAAAACTGAAGTGGACTATGAAACTGGACTGGTAGCACACCTGAGAACATGAGGTGGAGCTTTTCCATCACTTCAACACTATCCAGCCACACGTCAGAGATAATCACAAACATGGCGTCCTCGTTGTCCTGCTCCAGCTGCTTCAGCTTTGCGGACGTCTTCACCGACGTCGTGGACGGACCGCCAAAGAAGTTCACGTTACCGTAGTATGCCCTGGGAATACAGAGAGCTTCTTAAACATTGATTCCGTCGGTGGAGTGTACAAGTGGGCGGGGAGATAAATCGTGTAATAATTGAGTGTTCATGTCTCAAGTGGTAGAAACAGAGAAAGGTTGGACATGAAATCAATACCATAACATACATATGAACACCATAAACCTTTGTTTGGCAAAGTTACAGAACGCTTTAATTCACACCCAGGTCTGACATTTTTTTCATAAACTACAGACCTTGTGGCTGATGAAGGCTCTGTTGGGGGGAACCCAAAACCATTGACATGGAACACAGAATCCTCGTACCAACCTACAGGGGAGATGGCAAGGTTAACGTCACTAATCATGTAATATTCTTTAATGTATGTCGTAAGGTTTTAGTAAAAACATGTATATTTCTGACAGTGATCGTACCCTCTGCCAGTACAAAACAGGATTCTGTATACAGGCCATTGTGAAACTGGTGAGAACATAGTGAAGGAATATTCGTTTTAAACTCATGACATTTCCTGTAACGTAAACTACACACTGAAAAAAACTACACAAAAGGCGAAAGGATATTGCTTTGGACATGTCGAGCTGTACTGTTCCAGTTGGATCCTCCAGGTAGAATTTACCCTTGAAAACAAAAAGACACATCTATGAATCCTGACTTAACAGACACTCTGCTGATGAACAAGGAAAGCAACAATATCCCACTTTTTTGTTATAGAAATACACTTTTATTTCATTTACCTCTTTTAGTTGGGTGACCATCCCCAGTACAATAACCTCTCCCAGCTTCGCTGTACTCCCAAGGAGTGCTTCAACTGTTTTCAGCTGGAATGAACAATTAAAAAACATATAAATAATAAAAATGTCGTATTAAATGCCATAGTAAAAGAGGAAATTAATTGTCAATAAATCAATGAATCACTCCTCGGAGCTACTGGGAGTGAATGATTTTGGTGACTTTGTGTTACTTTGCTGTGGACAAACACTAAATTACATTCCAACTAAACGCAACACATCGTCATGGACACGACAGATTTTAACCATCTGTTACCTGAAATTTGTTTCGACCCTCTTCAACAGCACTTCCTATTGCAGGTGGGGTGAAGAGTTCATGCCGATGGGTTCGCTAGAACAAAGCACATCATTGCATAAATAGAAGAGTACGCCATACATACGGAGTAAAGCAGCAGAGAGTTATTCTTGGTGTGAAAACTTAGTGCTGAGTGCACTGACCTGCTGTAAGATGGTGTAGCGCTCCCTGAAGAGTTCGGCTTTGTCTCTGGCGAAACCACAGAGGCTGGTGGTTGGATGGCTGGTCATACTGATGCTGGAAGAAAAAGCCATGTGAAAAAGAACCCAACAATTTCTACTGTTAATTAAAATGTATAAATCAAAAATATGCATTAAAAAGTAGTAAATTTTGGTTTATTTGAACCTTTCCTTTACTTACGGCACAAATTTCTTCCTCTCCAGACTGTAAATGTATCGGGGCACATCAAAGGCTCCAATGATGTTGAAAATGTTATCTCTACAAGGTTAACATCTCACAGAATTAGGTTTTTGTAGAACAATCATTTTCAAAATTTCAAATATTATACAATGAAAAATGAACAATGAAATAATAATCAATAATAAGTTGACTACATATTCAAATTTAAAAAACTATTGCTGAAACAAGTGACTAATTGATAATCTATTCCATTTGGGAACATTGTTATTCTTTAATAATGAAAGATTGCTGGTTAAAACGTTTAAAAATTTCATGCGCGATTTCTTAGCAATGAATCAAAACAACCACTAGTAGTTGCAGCCTTAAACTACGTACATGGTTTCATCACAAGACTGAGTGCAGTCCTGCACCGCAGTCTCCACCACCGACAGCTCGATCATACTCGAGGACACTGAGGAAAAACAGAATTCAGGGTCATACACGAAAAACACTACTCGGGCAAAGACAAACACATAAGGACACACGCTGGCAAAACACCAGATCCTGACTACCTGATTGTCTTTCTGAGGCTGATATTGATATTAGACAGATGGTGTTGGCTGATATGATTATGAATTATGACCAAATTTTTAAAACACAAGCCAGATGTTAACACCTTTCAGCACAGGTAAGAGAACAGGTAATTGTGATTGAGTGTCTGACATTAAGTCAAACGGTTCAGGGTTATTTTGTTTACATTTCATGGCCTTTTCACATAGAAGCTCATTAATAATTGAATAAATCACATTGCAAATGCATTACAAATTCATACTTTCTTGAGAGGTTGTGAAACAATCTTATAAGTAAATCCAAAACTTTCTATAAAATTCTCTTATTTTGGATATGTTAGGTATGACTTCATAAAGATTTCTACCAAATGCATCCTTATGCCGTGTACGAAATATCATTTTAGAAGAATTTCAAACTAAACTCCAGTATTGTGAAGACAGGTCCATAGGTGGTTATCTCTAAAAAGGTTAAATATCACTTTTGTCAAGATTCACTCAAAGTAAACGAGGTGTAACTACAATACTGCATGTATGGATGTTAAGGGACGTTACAACTGATCAACTTTATTATCAAAATTCAACGAGTACTTAAATTATAAATATCTTTCATACAATACTTAATGTTAACGCCATCGCATAATATTGACACAACAGAAATATGTCTCCAAATGTACTTTGCAAAACATGAAGTAAAGCTACACTTTGACCTTACACGGTTGCTTTTCCACTGCATCCAGTATTTTTTCAATGACTTCATCCAGTTCAGAGGGACCGACGGAGTCCAGCACCTCCACAAGGTACCTGCTGGCTTCACTTCGGTATAAAAACAAACAAACAAACAAAAAAAAAACATGTCAACCCTCTCAAAATCACAGCATGCACACAAATGTCACCAATATCAGGAAAGCTAGGAAAAGTAGAACTGCCTTTAATGTGACTGAAGCTAAATGTCTTAGTTTTGCTAACTCAATAACGAATTAACACACTTTGAGAAGACATTCGTTGTTTAAAATACATACGGTCGCAGCACAAGTCCCCGCATCTTAAAGTCAGCGGACACTTTAGTTTTTATTTTACGGGAAGCGTCCATGTTTTTACGTGTTGTTGCTGCTATCCCTACTCAAGCTTTGGCGCTAAATGTCGACTTCCGCATTTGTGTCATCACTTCCGGAATAGCGACCTTTCAATTTATACTTCACATTACGCGAGTGATTTAATCAAAACATTTTTAGACAGAATACATACGTGAGACCTTTCTATTTGGTATGTATTCTTAAAACTGTATAAATTCGTAGTAATTAGAACGCAGAAAAGTATTCGTCATCAGATACTTTATTTTGAAAACTGACAGGTAGTTCCCGATGACACAAGCGTCTCTGTACTTACCTGAGCGTACTGACAGTTGTGGAACTGTCAGTTTGACAGAACGGCAACCGACGAAAAAGTCGTCACTGGACCGTGAGTATGTTTATTTAAAAGTAAACCCTCGATGACAGACTCGTTTCTTAACCAAAGCTGCCGTGCATTGCAATTATGTCCTCAGGTTTACTTCTGTACTTTAAATAAACAACATTCCAAGGGACCATAAAACGCTTTATTATCAGTTCTCCTCATCATTAAGTCAATTATCTGTCTACAACAATGTAATAAACCGTATGTAGCGTTTCAAGATAAAGACAAGTCTTATAATAGCAGGAGGGGGGGTCATGGATGGTGCCATCGAGGGTCTCAGTGTGGAGCTGGTGGCCCGGGAGAGGAGCGGTCATACGGCTCTGCTGCAGGAGAACAGGCTCTATGTGTGGGGAGGATACATGGTGAGAGAATAAACAAACACTCCACACCTAGACGGTTTCCATTCCAGACAAGACAGTGCACACATCCCACATAAACAATGTGGAAAAACAGTCAACACACGACGCATATTCACTTCTGTTTGGAAAATAATGTGAGCGTATCATGTTGGTACACTTGCTGACACAAAGTCTAGAAACATTGTAAGGATGTTGTTTGTGTTGATATAAATTTATTTTTTTATGTAATTTTGTACTAAACTCAATTTAGGATCTTACATTCCATTCTAATTGGATCGATGTACGCATTTTGCCATTTTCTAAGCACTAAACCTAAATTTTAGCCAGATTTTAAAGAGTAGAAGGAGTAATAATTGCAATTGGGGATTTGAGGAACGGTTGGATTTTCTTGACAGATCAGTTGAAAACTTGTTTTTTGTGTTGTTGTAATAGTGCCGTTGTCACACACACACACACACACATTCCTACTGTTGTTACTCATCTTGTGGTAACTGGTGTTTGTCGTTTCTTCCCCACAGTCAATTGTCGATCACGAGGTGTTCCTACCCAATAATGAAATCTGGGCTTATGACATAGATCAAGGTTTATGGTGAGAATGTTAAATTAATTGGTTTGTTATTTTGTTTTTCATACCACGTTAAAATTTGATGAATAAATTCTTGCACAGAGACACAGATGAATGGAAGCGGTTTACCTGCGTTGTTCCTTTTATGAAGGGAGGTGTTTAGCATGACAGGGGACATCCCACCCTCCATGTCTGGGACTTGTGGTTGTTCCCTGAACGGACACATGTACATTTTTGGAGGTTGTGATGACGACGGACTGACCGATCAGGTGAGGTTTACTTTCAGGCTCCTCAGTGATCACTGACTGCTCCGTCACTGCCATTAAATTCTGCTTGATTAATTACGTTTGCATGAAGCCCCGTGTTGTTTGGCCTGGATTGACCCTTCTGCGTCTTTATAATAACAAACGATGAAAAGGAGTATTCATTTTAAATGATCTGTCTCAAGTAAATCTCAAGTAAAGGTGCTGCTGCATGAAACCTAAAACACGTGACATCAAAGCAAACATGAATGAACAGCTAACACTGATCCATGTGTGCCAGAATGTGAAGTCACAGTTTGGACTAAGCAATGTAGACATGAAGAAATGATCAGTGTTTTACTTGAAACAGATCTATTGTGTCAACCTGACTGACTGTAAATTTACATGGAGGAAAATCACACACGAGGTCGGTACAGCTCCCTCACCACGAGATAATCTCTCCTGCTGGGTGTATAAAGGAAGGTACGATTTCCAACCATGTGACTTTACTCAGTACTCTGCTGTTCCATAACAAGTCCGTAATGAGTGACTGGTCTAATACATGACAAATTTGCATGGTTTGTCACTGTTTTTTTAACTGTGTGCTTAGTACTTTATCACTCTATTTCATAATGAAGGTTTCAATACATTATTTCTTTCACTGTCTTAATTCCAATTTATACATCATATTCACACATTATATATTTATATTCATCTACATACCTTTTTTTGCTACATCTTGTGATTTGAACCTGAAACTACAAAACAACCGAGGAGAAGCAATGTGATTTTTTTCTTATTTACATGAACCTAATTTATTCATTAAGTCCACCGGAAACATGAAATAGATATTAGAGCAAACTGAAGTTTTTAAAAAAAGCAGTCGTGCGTATAAGCATAATAGAAATATGCGATGGTCTTTCTCATATCTTCCCCAGGATCATTTACTTTGGAGGATACTGTCACAAGCTGCTGAGCAACATGGACAACAGGAACAAAAATTTCATTATAGACGAGGTCTCATGGGTAATATTTGAATTCCTCACTCCATATTTGTCACAGTTGTCTACACGTTGGCTAAACATGCAGTGCAGTTTAGGCATCAAATAGTTATCAATCAAGTTGGCTGTTTTTAATACGTGTTTTTTTGCTCTTTTCAGCTTGAGGATGCCTTTTGGGGCTGGAACAATGAAGTTCATGTATTTGACCCCATGAAAGCAAGTTGGAATCAACCAAAAATGAATGTAAGAGTGTGAGCCACGCTTCTGAACACTGAATAAAGCACTGAGATTTACTTATTAGAAAATGTTTTTGGTAGTAATACATAAGCACAAAAACAACAGCCAACTGAAAAGTCTTGTAGCTGTGATTTCATCCACACAAAAACTGAACATTTCAATCTGTGAACTGTTACTGTGACAATTTTCGTGTTCAGGGTCATGCTCCTTCGCCCAGGGCGGCACATGCCGGCGCCACACTGGGGTCTAGAGGTTACATCTTTGGAGGCAGAGTCATGGTGAGCAGAAGGCTACGGCCCTCTCAGCTCCTCTTACATCTGTTTGCGGTCATTAGTTCAAAACGTCCAAAAACATGCGTCAAAGTGTGCCTGTTGTATTTTGTGCAGGAGACCAGGACGAACGACGTTCACTGTCTGGACCTTGAGACGTGGACGTGGACAGAAATGTATGATCCTGTGAATGTGAATCGTAAAACTTTATACAATCACACGGCCAAAACTACGTATGGGGCTCAATTTTTGATAACGCGGTGTGGCTTTGGTGGTTGGCTGATCACCTAGTGATCGAAGGGTGGCCGGTTTGATCCTCAGCTCCTCCATGTCGAAGGTCCCCAAGCAAGACCTTAACCCCAAATTGCTCCCGACAAGCAAGTGAGCCTTGCATGGTTAACTTGGCTGTCGGTGTGTGAATGTGTGTATGAATGGGTGAATGTGAGGAAAACATTGTTAAGCGCTTTGAGTGGTCCCAGACTAGAGATTGATTTAGAGACCATTTTCATCACATCTTTTCCAGAATCCCAGTGTCCAGTATTCCAGGGTGCCGATCGTGGCACACGCTCACAAAAGTATCAGAAAGCTCCTTGTTCCTGTTCGGAGGACTCAGTGTTAACTGCAAACCAATGAGTGAGAACATGAGCCCAGTCACATGTTTAACTTAATAACCCTTTAGAAAGATTCTCCTCATTGAAACAGATTTTTAACCTTCTCCAGGTGATGGTTGGATTTTGGATACTGAAACAAAGAAGTGGAGGGAAGTGGAGCATCCCTTTAAGAATAAGCCGCGGTAACAAATGTTTGATACTTCGATTTTTCACTGCGAGTAGACGTTGTCTGTCTCGTGACTAATTTCACATCTTTTCTCCTGTTTAAGGCTGTGGCACACCGCGTGTCCTGGCAAAGACTCTGACGTCGTTGTGTTTGGTGGAAGTTGTGACTACATCCTCCTCGCACAGAGTGTGGGTATCACAGAAATGCTGGAAAAAAAGGCTTCATTTTGTATTTATTACAAATTTAATTGAACCGAAAACACAACATTACAAGCTACACTGAGAACCTTTTGTTTTTTAGAATATTTTCTCCCAAATTCACATAAATATGCTGAACCTCCAACTGTAAAACAAAGTGGCGGACATTGTGAAGCATAGGATGCTAAAAGGAAATAGCGAACGTCCTAGAACGATTAACTCTATAATGGAATTATGTCAAAATTATCAGTTTCCTATAGATACACATCAGAGGCTAACATCAATAAATTCAATAGCCTATCATTTTCTTTCATAGGTAGTTTTTAATTGTCAAAACAAAATTGTGGGAATTATTCACGAAATCAAGCAAAAACAAATAATCGTAGAATATGTGCATTGAATATGGAATACAGTGGTGGGCCGTCAGGGCCAGCAAGGCCTTCTCTGCTGGTGTAAACACTATCAGTAGCACTGACCTACATTTACGACCTAAATTCTAATATTTGTTCCATGAAATTGTATTAATTTATTCCCAACAGTCTGTTCTCTTCATTTCGTAGCGTTTCTTGGCTGCACTGCTTCCAGTACGTGTATGTTCAGATTTCAGCCTCTATGTGCTGCCATGTCAATCTAATCTACCCAGGGCCTTCAGAATCAGTAGTGCTGGCCCATGGAACATAAACTATATTAGCAATGGGACTGTTTCTTTTACCAATCAGATTTGAAATTCGCCTCCCAGGACCAACTAGCTGGTCCACAGTAACGTCAGCATGTTTCCGTCCTCTGATTGGTCGGTCAGAGCAAAACCGTTACAGCCAAGTTCGACTAGCAAAACAGGTCTGTAGCGGCGATCTGCACAAATTAATACGGAGACGGAGGAGGAGAGATTGATTTGGTCTTGGACATACTTAAAAACCCATTTTCAAGGTGGACTTTTCCAGAAAAGCTAGACATCGTGAGGAGAGGTCGGCCAACCCCGATAATTGCAACATGATAGTGGTGGTATTAAGAGGTGGATTAAGTCGGGTAAGTCCCCACTGAAGGCCCAGGTACCAAATGCACGGCCCGCCACTGATGGAATATAAATATCTGGCTCTGAATATATAAGCTTGGGTTATAGAAAACCTTTCCTGCCTGTTTCTCTTCAGGGTCACTGCAACGACGCTCTTATTTTCCAGATGCAGCCATATCCTCTGTTCAGGTAAAACCTTTTCAGTGTTTTAGTTACAAACAAACAGCAGTCACTGAGGGTCATAGTACTACATAATTACTGTACTTACTCTATGTACCGAGCAGTATATAAGCAACAGATTTGTTTGTTTTTAAACAGGATATGTGAGGATTACATAGCAGAGAATATGAACCACTGCAGGACGCTGAGAGATCAGATCTCTCTCCTGCCTCCCAAACTGCAGACATCAGTACGGAGGAGGATGAACTTCTACAGGCCCTCCCGAAAGAATCAGCAGTAGTTAAAATACTTTAATAATGTCAATAGTAGTGTAATACACAACTATGCCTATCACTGTTGTTAAAGACTCTACCTCATTCATGCTTAAGCAGCACAGCCATAGATTCGGGTACAATTTTTATGCATGTATTATGTAAAAAGTTTCTGGATTTTATTTGTTTTTTGTTTTTTTACAGATGTATTTTATGATTTTGTACTGTCTGTCTGATGTAAACAGCTGTAAGATTGACTGCGACGAGTAAACTGCACTTCAGAAAGTTACTCACTCGTGTCTGTCTTTACGCAAGATCAGTCTTTTTGCATTAGAAAACTCCTGCACACAGTTATTGCCTTCCGCCACGACGGGGCAGCAGACTTTAACATTTGAACGCGCTCGAGTCTCCGCTCCCTTCAGCGGAGCAGCAGCTGTGCCGAGCCGAGCCTGACTGAACGCCTCTGCGGCCTCGCATTCCTCCTCCAGGAAGGATGGAGAGGGGCAGGGACTGTGGTCAGGAAATGAACCTTAAGTAAACAACCTCTGCTCATACCTTCGCAGGGCCACAGCTTATTAAAACCGAAGCTGTGCAGGCACGCCCTGGGTAACACGGCCAAACGGTGAACGGGAAAACAAAGGTCGAGCCAAATGTGAAGTTTGCGATTAACCGCCAAGTTAAAGTAAAACCACTAATAGGTTACGTGCAGGCTCTGTGGGAGGCCGGGGGGCAGGGACACCTTTCCACTGCAAGGGAACAAAACCAAAGAGGTCTCAGTCAGTTTATCACCCTGGCTGCTCTCCAGCTTCATGTCACCGCCCTGATTCAGGCTGTTAAGTAAAACTGTTCAGTGTGAAGGGAAAACTGCATCAATATAATGATCTGGAAATCTAAATCCGACATATTTAATATTTGTTTGGATCCGTCCCATCCCTTGGGGACAGCACAGACAGAAAGGGGCTCTCTGTTCACCTGGGGGTCAGCTAAAGTCTCTCTCAATAGTGTCCATCAGCTCCTCTTCTGATCCGTCGTACAGGATGACTGGCATGGCGAGGGAGGAGCCGTGGCAGCTGTCAAACGACCTGTGGAGGAGGAACACACGGGCACAGTCAAGGCAAGAATTCATGTCTCTACGTGTTACTTACACAGCAGATGCACAAACAGCTGATGAATTTTGAATAAGAGCTGGGACCTCAGGTTGGACTCCTCATCCACCTCTAGCCAAGCAGCAACAACACACGTGTGTGTCTCTGCAGACAGATGGCTCATGTGATCCGCTCGGACAATAATAGTTTAGGTAGTCTGATCCCCTCAGGGTGAATTTGATCTGACCCTGTTCCCCCTTTTTACTACGCCACTGGTCTGGGAAATCAATTATTTAATCAAAGTGGTCTACTTACGGTGGTTTTTCAGATGTGGGAACCACGTCCACACATGGTCCACTTGTCAGGAGGGCCTGGGAAGAGCACTGACAGGGACACAAAGGGTGAGAATGAACACACTCCTCCACACTCACTGATTGTTCTGCACGGTGACGTGGATCCGTGACGCGTCACTGACAACATTTAATTAGAAAAACAAAAGTTACTGTGCGGTTCTTACGCTGTGCTGACTCGGGCAGGGAGGTGTGTGTTTGTTCAAGTGGCTGAACGCCTCGTTGCTCGCCTTGTTTACATCTTCACCACGTGGCCTCCGTGGCTCCTGTGCGCCAGCTGGGCTCAGGTCCTCCTGTGTGCCCCCCCGGCTCAGGTGACACAGTCCGTATGTTTTGGATCTGATGAAAAACCGTTTCGGCGGGGCTTTCTCCTCCTCACACCTCCTTCCCTGTCCTCCGTAATCTGCCAGCACGGCGTCCAGTCCTCCCTCGACGTCATCGTCCTCTGCTGAAAACTCGGAGTCGTGCCCTTCGCTGTGGCAGTCCGGTTGCGCACGGTTGCGCGCGGTGCGTAAAATCGCGTGGATTTTGAGCGGCTTGAACGGGCGGCCGTCCTGTTTGCGTGACGCGGCCGCTTTACTCTCTTTGAGCTCGCTGACACACTCGGGTGCCACTTTCTTCCCTCTGCTCGTCCCGCTGCCCATGTTTCTCTAGACGGGAGAACAAAAACAGCAAAGCCCCATTTCCAGATTCTCCTCCGGCCGAAGAGCTCCAAGGTCACAAACGTCCCAAAAATCCACTTCTTTGGCTCAACAGTCGGTGATGACAGTCGGTGTTCTTGCAGATTTTGCGCTCCCGTTGTCCATATTGCAAAGTGCGAGTGAGAGCCGGCGTCACTAAAACTCTTCAGTAACTCCACATGCGGATGAGGAGCTCTGTATCTGTTACATAACACCAGTTTGGGCTGAGGATCCTGGGGAGAAAACTCCGCCTTCTTATGGGGGGAAGCCAGACACCTCCTTGATGTTTGGATTATTTCTACTGGACAGAAGAGTCATTTTAGTGCAAGAATCCGCATGAAATCAGTGGTGCTCATGAAATAAGCCGAGTTTTCACAGAGGTCTGACGCGGTAAAGGGCCGTTATCTTGATTTATCTACACTACATACCAGCCCGTTGCTCATCTGTGTCCAGCTAATAGGTTTTATTGAGTTAAGTGAGGTCACGAATGAGTGAGTTCCTGTCTGCAGGACTGGACCAGGAGGCCCCCGGCCCAGCAGCCCCGCTGGTGACCGATTGAATCTCTGAGCCCCACAAGACAGAGGGGCATTCCTTTCCGACAGCCTGGGCTTCCCAGAGATTCCTCAATAAGCTTTTGTTTGGTCCACTCGCACACACAAAAGACACAGCAGGAGCATCTCTCTGCCCGAGCTGTCCGACAACAACCCAGAGCCCCCCTGACCAGATACAGACGTTGTTTGCCCTCGTTCATTAAGAGCCATTCCTCGCTTGTGAGCGTAAGTGTGTGCACATATTGTCCGAGCCACACAGCTGTGCAACCTGTTCTTTCTGGAGGATGACCAAGTCAAAGACACCTGGCATCTTCCTCAGTGTGAACACAAGAAGGGGAGAAAAAAAAAAGAAAATCAGCCCGCATGTGCCTGATGAGTCCCCGAGGAAGCTGTGTCTTTCCTGTCTGATTTCTACAGAACACATGTGAGGAATATGTGTGTGTGTATGCTGCTGAATGTTTCCATCAGGCCTGGACACAAAACAAGAAAGGAGGAGATTTCCGGAGTGATTGTGTTGAAAATTGCTGGTGTAAAAGTTCAAAAGCAGCTTTTTGGAGGACTATTCTGAGCAACACTTACTTAATTCCATATGTTTAAAGTCCATCCTGGCTTCCTACTAGTTGTGCCGTCTCTGTAACATGTTTTTATCGTAAAAATACTTTCTAGGATATTTCCTTTAGGAGAACGAATTTTGTGGATTGTGCAATAATTGCATAATTTCAGGCTGCATTTTTTTTTTCCCTTTCCAGAACTCGTGGAAGCTTAAACTTGAATACCTAATTTTAGGACGTCCCCAAAAGTGCCAAAAAAGGGCCAACATTCGCCACTTTTTCTCTGTTTGACCTTCGTCTGTGTTGTTATTATTACTCTCCGCTTGTACTCGCATACGATCAAAGAAATCAGGCAGCAACATCTGGAGAAGAAGTCAACAGCTTCCAGACGAGGGGGTGGATCTGCCACAAGAGTGAGGCCACAGCCCGGCTCGGTACATAGCTGTGGTTTCTCTAACTTCTCCCAGCTTCTAGAATATTCCTGCTCCCGACCACAGCGATGTAAAAGAGCAGATTCGCTCCAGAGACTGCTGGGCTTTGTCTAACGTGGCCTCCACGACTGTGATTCTGCACTGTTTTTGAGGCGATTTTTGCAACTAAATAACTGCTGGTCCTGTGTGTGAAGATCAGCAAATAAAATCTTTTGTTGTCTCTTTAGTGTCAAATAAACATTTCTGCCACATGTCTGGACAAACCAAATCTCTGGAGTGTATTTAACAAGCCAGCTGCACACTAATTGGCATTCCTCTACATTTGTCTGGGTCTCTTGTCCAGCCAGGTACACAAACACAACACACAACTACTGGTATACCAACTTCCTCTCTCTTTACTGACTTTGTATCAGATCCTAAATCTAAACTGGATGCACAGTCCAGAAGAGGACACTCCTCTGAGGCCCCACATTGATGTAATCAACTGAACAGATAAGCAGAGCTGAGACAGAGGCATATTGTAACCCTGACACGGTCACATAAGGTTGCCAGGGCAACAGTGAATGCAGCCAAGAGAAGTTCAATTGTAGTAAAAGGAAAAGCAGCAACCCTATTTATCTTTGAGCTATCTCTCTTAATCTGCTCCATTACTAACTGTGAATTAAGGCTTCAGCTGTCGTATTGACGTTGAAACTGCGTCACCGACTTGCACTTGTGACCTCTAGGACCCTGTGGGAAGTTTGTATAAAAGCTTTTCAGCGACTACGGCAGACCTTTCTGTGGTGAATCTGCAAATTTAGTCGATCAAATCATTCATCGTGTGCCTTAATTTACCCATTGCGAGTGAAGAGGAAAGGGCCTTTGTTCTGGCCTTTATGTGCTCCACACGCAGAGGAGCGGTGAGCAGAACGGCCAGCAGATGGCGCCAAAATTCAAGAAATGTAAACCAAACTGAATTTTCTCTTGATTTCTGCCTGTAAGTATTAGTAAATCAATCACATCATACGTTTAAATATACAAGCGGCTTTACAGTTTTCATCAACACGTGTCTTTGATGGGATTTAAGATAAATCATACGAGAGTCGCTGTTTGTTTGTTCTACCCAACAACAAAGACACAAACCTCTTCCACAGTTATATCCACATTAACCAAATCTCTGTTATCCTGATGCTGACCTGCGTGACCCTGTGTGTATAATGAAACATTCCATCTTCTGTTCATGTATTCTGTTGTCACTATATACTGCAGTGACCCATTTTCCTGCCAAAAGGCCATGTAATCAACAGAAAACAATTACTGTCTCTCTC
The DNA here is from genome assembly GCA_900303265.1 of Brotula barbata. NCBI lineage: Eukaryota > Metazoa > Chordata > Actinopteri > Ophidiiformes > Ophidiidae > Brotula > Brotula barbata. Next base: position 66,746 of record OMNV01016077.1, on the reverse strand, counting down.
AGCCCATCAAAGCGGTCAATACCAGCATCTGCTCACTTCCTAATTACCAACTAGGTAAGAAGCTTCATCAGAGAAACTCGCAGCAATCAATCCTTGCATTATCCTTGGCTTGTTTGTCAGCATCCTAATGTGTCCGATCGGTTGTCTCAGCTCTGTTAAACTCATCTTCCTTATCTAGGCGTTCTTCCACACTTTTCTTTGAAACTTTTATATTCTTGTAAACATGTGAAAGTATACCAGGGTTGCCAGCTTTGTCCCCAAAGCTCATTGCACCTCTTTGAACCCAGGCTAACTTTAACTTCCATCACCAAATATATTTGCAGATGCCTTGTTTGGGGTTTTTTTTCCGTTTCCCCTAGCTGCTCAGAGGAGACCTCGTCTGACAGACGGCGTGTCGTGTCAAAGAGAGCAAGCCGCTGTGAAACATTGCCTCAGTCAAGTCCTGGATCCAGTGTTAATGTGGAACAGATAGAGCAAAGCAAATCTGAAGTGCTGTTTCTCAGAAAACCCCCAGGTTCTGTATGCCAGGATTCTCCATCTTTCTGCAATAGTGATGCTGTCATGGAAACAGTTAAGAAAAACACACTTATAATGTTTGATAGGGAATGTATGTATGTATATGTGTGTTTTTAGCTTTTAACTGAGTAGCTCCTGTATTTGGATTGATGTCTGTTCTCACAGATGCTGGGATGAGGCAACATCTTCAGCACAAGAGGTGAATTTTATCCTTCAGTGTGGACGATAGTAGTAAGCAGTGGTTATCCTACCTAAAAACCGAACCATTTTGACTTAAAAGAACCAAAATACGAGTGAACAAGTGGCTATACTGTTACGACAAAGCAAATACTTTGGAACAGCAACAACCCGAGCCGTATTTGTCAAAGTTTTCCTGTCTTTTCGGTTCGATTTTCTGTCTGAACAATAAACAGAATAGAAAAGTTTATTTGATCCGTTGTCCGCACAGGTCTGCTTCAAAACGTTCAAAAGCAGAGAAAAAACACAGACGGCAGAGGAGGCAGTATCAGTTTGATGCTGTCCATGGTGCTGACAGGCCACAGATGGTGCTGAATGGACAGCTGCACTAAATATTATCACTATTTAATTAATAAGGCCCAGAGAAAAGATGGCAGAGTCAGATTCTGGAAGCTTTGGATAAACTTCCAGATCCCCCCTACAATCATAGAAATTGACAAATATGAGAACATCTTGCAGCCTCACGCAGCCAAATTGATTCCCAATTGATCTCTGAAACAATACAACCTCCAACTAATGATTCCGTGCAGCATGATCAGAGTTTGGTTGGTTGTCCTGATTTGAGTGTTTGAGTTACTACAAACGGTCCACCAGTTTGTACCAGGACCTGAGCGAGCACGCCGGCTTTGGGAGAAAGTACAGCGTGTTATTGAAAGAGTGCCGTCCCTGTGCACCCCCGTGTTATATAATGGGACTGTTGATGGCTGGCATCATTACCGGTCCTGTCTATGCCAGTCTAAAAATACGGTTCAGGACTCCAACAGTATGTGGCATTTATGTAAGTGAAGAGAGCAGGAGCAGGGGTTTGGATCACAAGCTGTTTCCATGACAGTCCAGAGCCGATGTGACAGAGAGGGCGGGCGAGGAGGAAGGATCCCGACGAAAGAGGAAAGAGAGGGAGACGGGGAGGGAGTTATCTGTGTGGGGGAGTGAGAGCGACACACACAGCGAACGAGAGAGAGAGAGAGAGAGAGAGAGAGTACTGTTGGAGGTGTGTGTGGGTACCTGAGCTCCATTATCATGCACATTTTAGATTTTCCTGCAAAGACGCTTTGGCTCGTGTGCAGCATATTTCTTCATGGATCATCTTCTGCACAAACTACATAAACACACGAAAACATCACAACAACAACAACACAACCACATCTGTTTACGTTCTCATAAAACTGCTGCACTCTACTGAACGAAAGGGTTGAAAAATGTTGTGAAATCCAGATCATCGGACAGACAAACTTCGATTTTCTTTGTAAATTGTACACACATATCAATATATATCCAAACCTATGCAGATGTAAAGACATACATGAGTGTATTGTGTAACAACCCAGGCTGGGGGATAATATTTCAGCCCTTTGCTATCAGTCCTTTGTTTACCAGAGTAAAATGCTCCTCTCTTCCTGTGCTGCTCCTCGCACTTGGAGATTACAATCCTCAGAGGCCATCGACTCAACTGTGATTACAGCAGCATTATTGGCTAAATGTTTCCTCTAATTAACATGCAGTTAAAGTCACCTGCAAAATCCCATTAATCCCAGCGGAATCCTGCTTTACTTTACTTTCTCTCTGATTTGCACAATTTGAATATTCTCGACATGATGGCAATCTGAATGAACGCGTTGTACTCAGGGATTACGTTTTATACGTTTTTGCACCACATTAGAGCCGTTTGTGAGTTATTTTCTGCCCAGAATGGAAATCAATACTTTTCTTATTCTTATTCTTCAATAATATACGTATATGTGTAATATAGACTTTCTTGTAGCGTTTTCATCGTTTTCTTAACTGTTTGACGCACAAAGGTGCTGAACATCGGGGCGTTCGGGTTCAAGTAAAATTTGCATTGTCTTCGCTCGGTCGCCATAACAACCGTGCCATGACCCGAAGTGGTGATGCCACGTTGAACACCGACCCCTGACGGGTGCAGGGAGCCGCTGAAGCAGAAGAGTGTGCTGTGTGTGGAGTACTTACCCATTCTTGACAAATTACACCTGGTAAGCAAGTCAGAAACACGTTAGCTCAGTGTTTGTAAGATTTATGAGCACGTCTGCATCCACATCTAATTCACTTGGATCTGGCAGACACGGCAGAAAGCCCACGATGGGGGGAAAAAAAAAAGAGATTTCCTCAACAGTTTTTTGTGAAAACGTATGCACTTCCCCCGTCATTCAAAAGAGGTCGTAAAAAGTTAACAACCTCTGCATATAATATGAGCGCAGTAAACACGCGCTGACATATGGCGGGCGGTGCTGAAGTCTAACAATGGGGTCTGGGCCACGAGCACGGGGGAGGTTTGAAGATTCCGGCGATTCTGTGTTTTATGGCGTTTTATTGTCAAGCTTGCGTTGTCGCATTAATCACAAATGTGACAATGAGACACTGGGTAACATCTCCGTTTGTTCTGATGTTTTCACACTTTAACAACAAAAGGTCCATCAAATGCCGGAGCGTTAAAGCTTTCCTTGGTTTTGATTCGTGTCTGAGATTGAGGAAAGTTAGCTTCAGCCTCCAGCAGGTTTTTATTATTTTTGGCCAACAGATTTGGTTTTCTGGCTATCTTGCGCTGAGCTCTGTGCTGGTGTTGTTCTGTTTGTGTTATCAGAGCTCAGCGGACTGGGCTGAATAATTCAAGCTCCCAGCAGCAACATCTCTCTCACTCTCTCTCTCTTGCTCCCTTTCTTGCACTTTCTCCTTTCCGAACCGACCTAGTTTACATCAGGTTGAACAGTCTGGAGACCCACTCGACGGGCTTTTGGCAGTCTGTGTTCATTATTTAACTGAAATGATTTTGCCATGTACTTTTGGTTCCGCTCTCACCGATCACCTGCAAGCAAACACGTCCAGAAGTCAAACTGATTTGCGGGACAGATCTATGTCGCGCAAAGTGTTAGTTTAAGCACCTGCCAAGCTGAAAGAGGAGAAGCGTTACAGCTGTTAAACAGAGCAGCAGCATCCCAGTCTGCGCTCGGTGACAGGCCTGACGGTGCTCTGCTTTGACCTGCCAACACAGTTGAGGCCAAATGAGCTTTAAACGCGGCGTGAAACGCAGGCTGTCGACACTCATCTCTGACTTTGTTCACCACAGGCTCCGGATTGGAAAGCTGCTGAGAGGTGGCGGGACAGATCCATCACACCAGATTCACGTTTTGGAACAGGACGGCCCTGCAAATCCAATATGAATGCAGTGTACTTTTGTGGTTTGGAGAGAGAGCGAGAGAGAGAGAGAGAGAGAGAGAGAGAAGTACTTTGACTTTGATCGTGTTTTCATTTTTAAAGTATAAGCGGAGCAACAGATGCCGTGCACTAAAGTAAGGAGTTAATGAAATTTCCCCCTGAGAGAGAGAGAGAGAGAGAGAGAGAGAGAGAGAGAGAGAGAGAGAGGGAGAGAGGAAAAATACAACAAAGAAAAATTGAATCGGGCAGCCGTGGATTCAGGGAAGCCAAGGTTAAGGAAATGCAACAAAGCAGTGCAGTGTTTCCATAGAAAATCAATACGTTGCCTCTCATTAATGTACTCATGGTGCCCTACAGGAGACAGACTTGGTTTTTCAACACGAGGGGAACAACCAATGATAGAGAGATCAAACGTGCGGCAGCCTTTGTCTGGACTTCAGACCCGACTGTGTGGTCAGAGGAGAAAACATCATTATGGCGGAAAGTCAATACGCAGCTTTAAAAATGAACCGTTTCACATTGTAGATGAGCTTTATTATTTATGGTCTTATCTGTCTCCACATCGCCGAGCTCTTTCAAATTAAAAGTTTCAGAACCAGCCCGGCTGGGTTTTTCAGAAATATTAGCAGAGCTCATTACATTCGACTCCTCCGTTTGCCGAACTTCCCCCCTGTTTCTTTTGACCTCTGACTGACCTCCCATTAGCAGCAGCTATCAAAGTCAGACATGGAAATCACCGCTGCGGGTCTATATTTAAATCATGTCTGAGACATGGAATGGCCTTTCCTGCCAAATCTCTGCTAATCCGTCTGGGAAAAATTAGCAAATTACCTCCGACATTTGCCCAAAAAACACTCTTTCTGAGAAAAAAAAGAGAGGTGTTTTCTTAGAATACAGAATAAGTGACAAAATCACCATGACATTAATGATGATGATAATAATAATAATAACAATCATCATCATCATCATTACCATAATACTGATAATAATAATAATAATTGTAATCAGCATAATCATCATCACCATAACATTGATAATATTAGTCATCATCATCATCACCATAACATTGATAATATTAGTCATCATCATCATCACCATAATAATGATAATAATAATAATCATCATAATCAGCATAGTCATCATCACCATAATAGTGATAATAATATTAATCATCATCATCATCACCTTCGTAATAATGATAATGATGATGATAATAATAATAATAAAAACCTTTAAACTTGCTCTATTTTATCTAAACAACAGATGGATCACTTTCATGTGCAGCCACATTAGCTGTCTTTTTTTCATTAACCACTTTAGTTTAACATTAATCTGTTTTTTTTTGTTGTTGATATTTTAAGTCTTAACTCTTGACATTTGCCAAAACAAGTATCAATTATTTCCCTTCTTCCTTTACTTTAGTGATAACAACAGTCCCTGTAATGATGCAAAGGACTGAAGGTCAATCTCCTCTCACAGACGTCCCAAAATAAAAGACCACATATTACCTCTCCGACTGCTGGCGGCAGTATGTCACAGTAAATTACATTTCCTCCCCACGTGGACGCTTTGGAGCTGCTGCTTGATCCCTTCGGTCGCTGACCTCTCTTTGCTGGTCAGAGCAGTCAGGCGGGAGGATGAAGCCAACGAGCTCGGGCCACGTCGGGCCGTCCCCGCTTAGCTCACGATCTGCACCAGTTGAGCTGACATCAGAGATGGTATTACCATATAAATGAGATAAGGGCTTCGGTAATTGCTGGCTGAAATTAAAGCCACATAGTGGTGCGACGGAGACGGTTTGTCTGCATGTGGAAGGAGACGGCCGTACAGTCTTACAGTAAAGTGACTTCAATGCTGCAGCTTGGATTTCCTGCGTGTTATAAAAGTGTGTGCTGTCTGATCAATCTGGGTCTGAGACTTTGAGTAACAAAGTGTAAGTTCTGTATCTTTTTTAAACACTCGCAGCTTTGCTAGTCACCACGCGGCTACGAAACGCGAATATAAAAGCAAATCCAAACATTAACACTTGTGATCTGCCTTATTTAGCATCGTGTTAATCCCCTTAATGCTATCTGATTACCAAGAGCACTAAAACACCCCTCACATCACAAATTAGTCCTCATATTAACTGCCAGCAAATTAGATCTTGATAAGCGCCGCTAATTACATGGGCGGTGAGGTGTGTGTCGTCCACTGATTTTTATGTGTTGTGTCATATTGTGCTATGGTGTTTCGTTGCTGAGAGAGGGGGGCAATGGCATTTATTAGTTGAAGGAATAGCCCACCTGGGATCAGAGCTGCCGTGACATTTCAGCAGCAGAGCAGGGCAATTACCCCGGGTGTCAGCAGCAATGGAGCAAGTCGGCCCTGCGTTGTAGTCGGAGTCATCCAGGCTTTGATTTGTACGTAGATTTCGCAGGTTGGACATCCTGAGGGGCAAAATGGGATCTTTTTTATTCCTTAGAGCGCAATCTAATGTGGCGCTTCAAAGACACGAGGATGCATTTCGATATGCAGTGTTTGAACCAGTGAAATCATTATACATGGATTGGGCGTTTGTGATAAAAAATAAAATATAAAGGGAAAAAAATAAAAAGGAAAAAAATAAAAAAATAAATTTATAAAACAACTGCAAGTTCTATACAACAATGAAATTTCATGCCGTACATAAAATAGAATAAAATGAACATTAATATCAAAATTTATGATAACATAAGATTAAGGTAAAATGTATCAAATAAGGTAAAATCAAATTAAATGAGGTTAAAAGAAGGAATAGAAAATTTGTTGTACATTTGGTGCACACACAAACAGCTCAGCCTCAACAGTAAAACTACCCTGTCGTCGTCTGTGCAGCCTGTAATGTGTTGTGTGTGACTCACTGTGGTTCACTAAATATCCATCCGTCCCTCATCCACATCCACTCACATGACTCCAATGACTCCCTCCACTCTCATAGCCACAGCGCGTTTCTCCCGGAAGCCCGCACCACAGGGTGGAGCAAAAAGTGTAACTGTGTCCTCTGTGTGTTCGTGTTGAGTTCAAAGTGGGGATAAACAAGGCTATAACTCATTTCACACCTGGCCATGAACAGCAGAGCAGTGGAGGCGGACACAAATTCTGTTATACACAGATCACGAATGGGTCCACAGAAAGGGGGTTTCCACCTCCATCCCCCAGCAATTAAAATCTACATAAATATCTATTTTATGATAACAAAGGGACATTTCCACATCTCAACTGACAGAAAATTACAGCATCACCATTACATTACATTACATTACAGCTTCAGCACCACAGAGCTTAACGTCTCTTTTTTACACCATGTGATTTCTTCCACCTTGTTTGTTTACAAAAGACTCGTTCATTCATCAGGTAGAGCCCTCTTGGGAGATTAGGCCACGCCAACTCTGTTGTATTAAAGAAATAACAGATATAAAAAACAAAGAGAAAACCTTTATCTGGCATGGTCCATCACTTGAAGGAATGTAGTTTTGGAAATAATTGTAAAAAGTGGCAGGAAAAAAACTATTTTGGCACAAATTATGCGTGTCCTAAACGGAGAGACCCAAGGAACACAGATTAATAAATTTAATAACTTTTATAAAATGTACTTTCAACATACAAACAGACAGACAGGACTGATACCGTCTTTGGTGGTTAACTTGATAAACTTGTGTTTTTTGCACTCCTAGTGGCCACAAATGAGCATCGCACTTTGAGATACATTAACAAATGATAGATGGATGATAGATAGATGGACAGATGGACGGATGGACGGATGATAGACAGACAGACAGACAGACACACAGACAGATAGATAGATAGATAGATAATCATTATTTATCAATACTAATACTTCATAAATCTTACGGGTTGACGTGTACGTTATTTTTTAGCCGGTTTAGTCCTGAAGCCCCTGTGAGTTATAAAGTCTACTGTACGTGCTCAGCCCCAGATCAAAACGAACGACCCGGGCTTTGTCCTGACCTTTTGCCACCACGGAGACACGAATAGAAACCTCTGCTAATCACATCACTGTGTTTCAATTACCCCCACGTCATAACATCCCACCGCCACCACACTTCCTGCAACGCCAGCGCCTGAAGGTCACGGCAGCCTTTTAGTGTATCGTGGACGACCTTTCGCTCTCTGTCGCTTCGCCGCCCTGCATGCGAGGTTACATCATGAGGTCCTGCGTGGCGTCCGTCACGCGGTTTGAGTTCATTGTCGCGTTTGTCATGTTGTCTGATGTGTGGAAAAAAGAGCCGGAGTGACAGACAGGGAGAGAGAGGTAGAGTAAGAGGCGGGGCTTTGTGTTTATAAAAGGAAGAAGAAAAAAAGGTACAGCGCCGATTCCATTTGTGATGACTGAGCGTTAACGTGACTGATTCATTCTTGACAGAGTTCTCTCATTAATCTTTCATTTCTCGCCTGTAGTTATCATTACTAAGAAAACTGTCAGCCTGTCTTCCTCCATTTCTGACAGAGAAATTCCTACTTTTATCTCCAGCACACAAACGGGGCGGCTTGTTGTTGTTTTCCAGCCTCCCATCCTCCTCTGAAATTCTCCTGTGTTTACCCCGTTGCACACTCAAACCTGGCTGGAATGACGATGGCATGCTTCCTATTATATTCTATTTGAAGTATTTTTAATGTCCTATTCTGCCTTGTGTTTCATTTATGACATCAAAACGGAGTCATTCATAAACTCCCAGCGCAGTCGGAGAGGATGTTTGTGCGTGGAGCGCGTCGGGCCTGTCAACAGTTCACGGTGCTCTGCGAGCTTTATGAATATTCAGAGCGGTAACCAAATGTCACCGAGCTACGCCGTGACAATAATGGAGCTTGAAGTCTGCAGACAAGTGGGCCTGAAGTGAGGCGAGCTAATGAATGTTGCTGCCTTCCGTTGATTAGTTTGGATGACAAATGTTTTGATAGACATGGCTCTCCGTGGCTTCAATCTACATAACATCATTTTCTCAAAGAAGACTCCTTTATGCGGCGGCAGCCTCCCGTTTAGCCGGAGGCGGCGAGGGACCGCACGACGTCGACGTTCTGATGTTTGAAGACGCAAACAGAGGTACGTTTTACATCCAATCGCCATGTTTTTGTTTGTGGATTTATATCAAACGCAGAAAGCATCCATCTGTCTCTCTCTCTGTAGCTGCTCATCCTGTTCAAAAACACCGCCATTCACACCTACGGCCAATTTAGAGTTTCTAGTTCATTAAACTTACGTGATTTTGGAGGTGGAAGGATTCCACCCGATGACCCCCGATTCTCAGAGAGAAAGACAAAAAAAAAAAAACACATATAAAAAAACAGCAATCCTCCATAAATCTGGATATTTTTCTGAGTGTACCAGACACATCAACTATTATGGTGAATGTGAATGCTAGGTTATACAGTTTGTGATTCAAAAATCACACAAGCCCAACATCCCTCTCACGGTGAAATCTGCTCAGCGCATGTTGCAAGAATGATGTCACTCGGAGCATTTGCATGTTCGGCTCAACCGGCTATATTGTAAATAAAATTCATACCTGACAATCTTTGCCACTCTGTCACGGGGAATCAAAAGCTGGAGCATTACCGGGAGCTACGTCAGCCTAATTACTGGGAATACTGCCTGTCAGGAATTTAGGACGGGAGCTGCAGATAGAAACATAAAGAGGTGGAGGGAAATCTAATGGGATTTTCTGCTTTTAGGGCCAATAAAAGGAAAGAAAACGTCAGGCGTGCAACAAAATGTGCTGTAGTTAATGTACGCTGATAACATGTGAGCTCTAGTTGGACTGTCAAGACTAAAATACTCACAGAAACACACACACACACACACACATGCACCTCCACTGCATTTACATATAAAACACACCAACGTCCCTGCACCTTCTACCGCTACACACAAACCCGTGCTCCGTATTAATCAATATTACGTTGAATTAATATTTCAGGACCGTTATGAGCGACGACTATGTAAACTCCCGTCCAGCTGAGATCCCTGAGCTTAATTAGTGAGGATTCCAAGGTGAAACAGCTGCTTCGCGTTGGCTCCTCGCACGTGATTCACTTTCCGACGGTTTCAGCTGCGAGCAACATTTCTTCATATAATCTGGGTTCTTCACAGTTGTACTTTGCCGGGGAGTCAGAGGAGATCATTAAATATTAAACCGCTGCTACTTGCTTCAAGGCAACGCTGTGTACATGCAATAACAAGAAACCTGTTTACTTATCCTCAGCTCGCGACAGTCAAGTGCTTAATTCCTTTCTTATTATTTTTGCTTGTGGAGCTCTGGTATTACTCTCTAATTAAAACAAGACTAGCGCCGCATGTTGTCTTTGTACTTGCTGGAAAAGAGATGCAGCACTCCAGGAGCACCGTGTATCACTGCTGGGTCCATCATCCAAAACCGAGCGGCTTTATCTTAAATTGTACTGTTGGGGAAATGTGTATAGAATAAAAAATGACATCTACGTTTAGAGGAATGCAGGGGGACGTTTAAAGGTTAAATGTACTGATTTGTACTGAATCGCATTCAAGTGATGAACCAGTTCATACACACTGTCACGACTGATGATGTATGTATCCGTGTCTCCACCTTTATGGGCTATCTGAGCGAATTCCTAGATAATTGGAAAACGATACAGAGAAGCAATCATAAAGACCAAATAATCAATTCCACTAATGGGACAATAGAAGATCAAATGGCTCCTAAAGGAGGAATTTAAATTATTGAAATTGAAATCTAGTTCATGTTTGAACTGCAGACGCTTCTGGTGATGATATGATGATGAAACTAGAAGCAGCACCTCTGCAGGTTTAACATATGGGATGACATCACCTGGTGTAGGGTACGATAAATGCATGATAGAGTGAAAGCAAAACACTGACTTAAACCTCAGGAAAATATAATGAAGCCAAAATTATAAAGTAAAAACAGCTTAAGGGGCTGCAACCCAATGAAAGCCTTTTGGGATGTGAAATAGAGGGTCAACAGTTGTGTTACGCATCAACAGCTCTGGCTAGCACTGGAAATAGATTTATACATCAAAGAGGATTTTACATTTCACCTAAATGGATTCTCCTACAGGGACGGGGAAGGAGATGCTAAATTGCACTATCCTTATTTCCAGCGCAGCATTAATTAGACACGGTGAATAATGAGGCGAATGTATAAAATATTTCCTGGCCGCTATTGTGACACTGACCGGAGAAAAATGAATGGATTACTGGGAGGTGATACACGGATAGTTGGCTCGGCTTAAGTTTTTCGTCTTCGTCAGACGTCCCCAAGCTTCCAGCCGGTGTTACCGTGCTTCAAATTCTTCTCTATAAGGCCGTTGTCAATAAAGTTTTACAATCTGGAACGTCAGCAAATCTGTCAATGACATCATGTCATTATTTTAGGCTTGAAATGACCTGGGATGACACTTTGATTGTCTTCTATCGCAATAAAGACAAATCTGTTCTTGTTAATGGGTCGATTGATAAGTTCTGAGTCTACAAATGCGCTGTAGTATTATGTGACATAATTCTAAACTACTTTCCTACTTTGCTTTTTTTCACATAGTTCAGTTAAACAACTTTCCTACTCATCTGATTTGTCCTTCCCAAACATGAAAGCGGCTTCATCTCTTGTTTTTAAGATGTTATATCACTCGAGGACGATGTATCGACGCTGTAAAATCCCTCCAGCGTGCAACGATTGCACAATTGTTCTGAGCCGAGTGGAGTTTATGGTGTAAAATAAACAGCTGGGAGTTTTCTTAATATGCTTAAAATGCGCTCAGATTATTAAGCCTCCTCTGAATTATCGTGTAATTCATCCTATCAGGCGCCCAATAAAAAAAAGATAACGGCGGAAAGCTGAGTCGAGCAGAGCCTCAGCTCTACCCCATGACATCCTTGAAGCTCTCCCAACTAAATGTGTTTGTATTTTTAATGTCTGCGTGCCAAAATCTTTCAGTATCATGTCACTAAGTGCCCTTGACTTCAGTCAGGCGACAGGCGTTCACGTCGCCGAGGTCCGGGTTGCATTTACACCCCGCGCACCAAAACAGCACAGAGCAGGAGAGACGAAGGATATAAAATCCTGCATAACCGACTGAGTCATCCAAGCTTGAAAGGAACATCCGATGAGATAAAACACAGTCGACAGAATCTGACGTAACAGGTCATCCTCCTACCTAAGTTGTAACAGTAAAGGTCATAAACGGTCTCCTACCCTCTGCTACGCTGAACTAATATCTGTCTGACAGGCTAAAATATTGTTATTATGTCTTGTGCGATGACAGCTGTTAATAATACATACAGTTTCACTTTACTTCAAGTGCTGCCCATAATTCTCTCTAACGTTACATTAGCTGCTCTGTGAAAGTCTTGTGTGGGCGGAGGAATCACACAGGGATTATACGTGCGGCTTTATTAAACTATTCAACCATACTTTGATGTCATTAAATTTCACGACTTCACTTGCGAGCTGAAGGTACCCTCAAAATATTCCTCGCAGCAGCAGGGAGGTTTCTTCTCTCCTCCCCGGCGTGTTTATTGGTAAAGTTTAACCCCATAGTGTCTGACACTGACGCTGCAATGTGTCCGGATTTAGAAACAAGGCTGAATTTTGCTATGGGGAGATTAGATTGTACAGAAATTAAAGTCTTTCAATGCTTTTCTTGTGCTTTATCTTAAAATACCACTTAATCCCGTCAACAATCTTAATCGTACTTAGAAATAAAATTGAACAAAAACTTGCAATTGATCAGATTATGATCAGAATTGAAATTATAGGTATTGTTATTGTTGTGCTCACTTGAGAATTAAATCTTAAAAAGCATCAAAAACATTAATAATCCAGTTTAATCTGCACTGTCTGTGTCAATCATGTATTTAATTCCGACTTTCCTCGACGTTTGGATCACATAAATTGCTACAAAATAGATTTTATTATGCCTAAATGAGGCAGGATTATTGATAAATTCTATAGGAAAGATATGCCGGTGATGCTATGATCGGAGGAATATTGTCGATACTATAATGGATTATGAACCCTGACCTTTAATAAGTGATATACATATAATATATACTTAAGAATTTCCCTTCCCACACACTGACAGGAGGGAGAGCTGCATGTTTTTGTCTGGTCATTGATCGGTGTCCACTCTCAGCTGTTGGAGAGATGAGAAGTGCTGTGGCATCCAAACACAAAAAACCCTGGTTGGACCCAGAAACACTTCCCGTACTTGGGTCAGCAATCCTTCTATTCTGTAAAAAAGTGCAGCCGGAGCCACTCTGGAAAGATTAATGACCATTGATCCTCAGCACGAGCCACCGGGGCAGCAGACCACTGTTTTCCAGCGGTCCCCACGAGCAGTAAAATCCTCATTACACACTTTCTGAGTCTTTAGGTTTCCCCTCTGCTCGCTCCAAACCGAGCCCAAGGTCGGCCGCTGCTGCTCGCCTGTTTTGGTTTGTTCAGCAAAGTGTCATAATGTGGCCGCTGCCTGCTTATTGGTGCATTTTGAATCCTATGATGGGATGGAATGTGTGCAGCTTTTTAAAAAGTGAAAATAAGAGAATGGAAGGTGACAAATGGCAAAGCGCTGATGACTCCTGTGATGCAGTGAAAACAGCGCGGCCTGAACTCTACTTTATAAGGAGACATGCTTGGAAAATAACAAGCTGGACAGTTAATATGCGCCGGCCCACACATACATATACACACACACGCAGCAAATCCTCTTATTTACAGATGAAACGGGAAGCGGGTATAATCATCCTGGTGTTTGGAGGACTTGTTCTCTGTTTCTGCCTCTCACTGCACGACCTTCCTAATCAGATCAGCATTTCAAAAAACGAAAGGTGAGCGGGGTCGCTGCCAGCGCCGGACAGAACCTGCAAATTATCATTCAATGGGAATATAGCTCCTGTAAATCAGTTCTCATTACATTCTGATCAGTTCAGAACCGCCTGACTCCTGCCCCAAACATTGGCTTTGATGTTGGGAGAACGGTTTGAAGTAAGAGTGATTAAACAGTAGCAGCGACAGTCCTCACACACGCTGGACGCAGCGTTTCCGTGCAGGAATAATTTGTCTTCTTTAAATTTGTTAGTTTGAGAGTAATTGGCTGCTGTCATGGGAAATCAATACTTAACTAACAAACAGCCTAACACGGATTGACAGTGACTAATAAATGATGTCCTTGCAAGCAGCAGACGCTGTGGACATCTCAATTTGCTCACATTATGAGGTCAAATCCCACCCAGTGCGATGATTTGACAGAAGCCAGAAAACTCAAAAGCTTCTAATCTTGGATCATTGCGACGTTCGCCTCAAATCTAAATCTCTTCTTTGATATCTTCTAGACTGAATATTCAGGCAAACATAAAAAGCTGTTTCGTTTTTATTTGTTAAATCTGTTACTCTGATACACTTTTAGGTTTTGTTAGTTTTCTTTAGGTTGTTTGAACAGCTATTTCCAATTGGTGAATACAACAATTATACAAAGGCACAACTAGGGACTACCTATAAATGAAAATACAGGATAATCCATTGGACAAAAGTTGTTTTAATGGATACATTTGTAATATTTCAGATTTTGATCCACTGAAAAACGACTTCAAGGCTGTTGTCCATTCTACGTAAACATCAAATATTCCCGGTGTTCCTGTGTTTGATTTATCTTTCCGATCGTTAGCCTGCCACGAATGATCCGTCCGTGTGCGCTCCCGTTTTTTCAACACTGAAGTTACTGACTGCGAGCAGCTTCCCTCAATTTGTGCTGATTTTCATTCTGTTGCCTGCAGATTGGTAACGCCTGAGAGCAACATCTCACTCCTCATCATTAGTCAAGTCAATCACACACTGACATTGTTAAAAAAAAACCCCAAAAAAAACAACTCGGGACGTGTCAGATGAATAATTTAAGTTAGTTCCTGTGTAAACAAAACATGCATGACTTCCTTTCATGCTTGTTAAGTCCTGTTGGAGGAGAAACCCTGCAGCCTTTATTAGTCGTGTCCTTAAATTTAGCCGTGTCCTTAAATTTAATTATCCCCGAGCCTTAGAGCTAGTCTAGGTTAGTCACGGCGATGACTCTCCTATTTTAGTGCCAGTCTTCCCATTAGATTTTGGCGAAGGTTTCCGTCGTGCTTTTACGTCTCGCTTCCACGCATGAAAAGCGCGTTGCGATGGACGTGTGTGTGTAAACGTGCGCGGCTCAGCATATGTTTTGGCCTTGAGGATCAGAGCGGCTGACATTTGACTTCCTCCCTGGTTTGCGGGTTTTGCTAGGATGTTCTTTTTCGTTTGACCGGCTGGTCGGTCGGTAATTGCCAGTACGCGTGATCTCATTCAGCCACATCTGTTTGTTATTGAGTATGTCAAACAGAAGTAATAGTGTGCACTGAGATTGCTGATTTAATGACGCCGTTCTCTGTGCATCCAAATGAGTTGATGATATTCTCCTACATATCATAAATTGACCTACAGCACTGACATCAGTGATCTGGAACTGGTAATGGTGTGTGCATAAGTTGTCCATAAAACCAGCGTGAGGAAACACGCTGTCACAGCAGCCCCATCATTAGGACACCAAACAAGGAAACAAGCTGATGGACGCTGATCGCTCAAGATCAAACACATTTCAATTCATCAATAGCATCTGCTCACACAGCTATTTTGGTCCAACGCCAAACGCTTCATAACTTCAAAGTGTGGATGATGAAAGATGAATGGATGACTGGCTGCTGCCAAAATGGAGCAAAATAACAAAAGGGATAAAAATAGCAGACACGGCTCCTTGAATGTGACTTTGTGGGATTCGAACGATCCCAAACTTTTCCTATATGGGAATTTCTTTGACTTTTCTTACGGTTGAATATGAGCTGATGGTCATGGCTGCCTAATTGTGTGCGTAGCTAGATGGGCTGTTGTCTGATTTCAATATGTTGAGCAATCTGCTTTACCATAAGGACACCTGATGTTTTTACTGGAGGGTTTAAGCAGCACAGATGGACCAAAACATGACGGCAAAACAAACAGGAGGAATTCCGACGCCGGGTTTCAGTTTTCAGGATGTGCATCTTTCACGCAAAATAAGAAAGCAAAATGAAATTCGCTCATTTAAATAATTGCATTTGTTCTTATTTTCAACCCAACTTAATTAGCAAGCGATGCAGCGCACACACACACACACACACACAGAGAGAGAGAGAGCGAGAGAGAGAATCTGTTCTTAATAAGGGGGATAAACAGGAGCTGTCAGCACATCTTTACACATCTTTTGTCTAATCCAAATAAGCCTTGTAGGTGCTGTGCTGCTCTAAGAGAGCTTTCATCCATAGCTGAACAATTTTCGGCGCCTCTGGGATCCTTTGCATCAATTCAATTTATTCCCGTAAATGGACCAATTCATCAGGGAAATTTGGTATGTCATTTGTGTTTTTCATCAAGCGATACCTTGCTCTGCTTTTCCGTGAACACAAATGGATTAGAGGCGTGCATCTTGGCGATACGTCCGTGCATGACGGCGCGTGTGTGCTCTGCTCACCGCGTGTGTACGTTTAGAGGCATCATCATAATTCAGGGAGTCCACGTGTTTACTGCACGCTCACTACGAACTCGTATCGATTGTTGAGTTAGCGGAGTGAACACGTTTCTTGTCAATGAGTGATGGATTGGTTTTGACTTTAATTGGGTTTACATTTCATTTAAGCAGGAAATAGATGACAAAATAAATCTGGTGACTGGTCGTGGCACTCTTTTTATGAAGCTCTCAGTGCAGAAATTAAATCATAAAACTGGCAAGAGAAAGGAAGTAACATAAAATCCAACAGAAAGTAGCTTAGGTAATAAGCTCTTTCCTTGAAACGCGAACAGCTGACGCTTCGGATCGTCCCAGATGTCTCCATGCTCCCGCCCAGCACTGACAACCCTATGTCATCTCTGTGACATTTCCCCAGCCTTCACATTTCATCAGGATGGTAATTAATCATTGCCCAAGTAATGTGGTGGCCTGGAACACAGGCGCTCTCGCAGTGCTGCCAGGGGCCTCCGCGGCACACGCCAGGGTGTGACAGGAGCACGTTTCCATGGTGAAGTCTTGGCAAGATCGGGGACCGACAACCCACTGTGACATCAGTTGGCATCGTGGGCTGGAGCTTTAACCTGCTATCAGGAGTCAGGTGTGCAGGGAATGATGGAGACCATTAGGGAAATGAAGAGGAAGAGTGTGTTTCCACGCAAACTCGATCACAAGCAGGATGTAAGAAGATAAGGCTTCCAAATCAAGATGAAAAGTTTTTAGATTTGCCTAAATACTGAGGTCTAAATTCCAATTCTTGCTCCAATACACACACGTTCAGATATATAACCAAAGATAGGAGGGGATATAGATGGGTTGGGTATCATTTCACACTGACTTATGTTCTGTTGCTTACATTCCTACTAAACCTGCCTGCATATTGAACGATGTTTATAAAGTTTATACACTGACTAGTGGACTGAGCTTTATAATATAATAAGATATATACAGACAGTGTAAGAGCAGATATTCTTACTTCTGGAATTAAGTGTCCAAATTTTTATCTTTTACTGCATATGCTCGTGGATATAGAACATAGATCAAAAGAGCTTTTCCATAGATGCAACAATGGTGCTTCCTCTTAGAATCTCTGTGAAAACGACTCACCGAGATCCTCTGCTGAAGCCAAACACAACCCATCGTCCTTGAGGCACGTATAGGCTGACAGCACAGTTTTAGAACATAACTACCCGCATCACATATTTGCTTTTGTCTCGGATTGGAATCCATCTGTGTACTGCACGTGTTGCAGGAGGGCGTCCATAGCTTTCGATTCTTAGTCTCACAGTCTGCCCTCCACATCACTGTTACCGCTTTTATCCAACACGTTTGTTCACCCATACAATAGCTGTCAGGGCGGTAAAACACCGTGTACAGAGCACGATAAGGAAACAACCTCCAGGCGAGAAGAAGAAGAAGAAGAAGAAAAAAGGAGGCTGAAAGGGAGCCAGATGTGTCCAGGACTTTCAGGGCGCATTAAGTGTAGGAGTACAGATAACCTACTTCAGGTCTGTCAGCTGTACACACATTCTCTCCGACGCCACGATGAATAAATCAAAGGCGTGACTGCAAAACAGCAACCTTCCTTTTCAGTTTATCATTATTTTATGAAACTAATGCTTGAAAGTATAAATACGAAGCCTCAAGAACCGCAACGTTCTTTAAATTGATAGGAAATACATTGTTTTTGCTCGCGGCCCCCTTTTTTTTTGTCAAAGTTCATCGTTATCAGCACGCTGTCACCTTGTCACGGTGACCTTTTCACGTGTGGCTCCTGTGTGTTTGCGTTGTTTCAGGCAGCATCTCCTGCAGCTCTTCATGCTAATTGGCTTTGGAAAACAGCGAACCAGATCACCTCAGATGTCACCGTCACACAAAATACACAGCGGTGCTCAGGGTCAATCTGCAGGTACTTGGTTAAAAGTACTAATACTACAACGCTATACATTTTATTATGAGTAAAAGGAATGCATTGGAGATTATATACAGTAAATTAGTGAGTATATTTAGTAAAAATAATTGAAACAAATGACAAATTGAAGTGTGGAAACTACAAGTATGTCAGACTGTTAAATTGTTGTCAATAAAAATTCCCCAAAAAATGAGATACAAAAATTTTCTCAAAAGTCTCAAATGACATTTTCAATTTTATTCTTTAAAAAAAATATTGTACATTTTAACATTTTTTCTTGGCTTTCTCAGGTGTTCTAGTGATGGACTACATGTTGCTCTACACTACAATGAACACACTGAGCTCCTCCCCCTTTTTTGTTCCTGGAGGCTCCAACAAACTCTGAACTTTTTTTGGATACCACACAAAAATTATGACCAAATTGTTGCATTGTTTTTTTTTGTTGTTGTTGTTGTCGTTTTGTTTTTCTGCAACTGACCTGAAACATAGAAACGAGGTTTTTAAATGACAAAGGTAGATGAATGTAGTGGATGAGAAGCTAAAAGTAGCTCAAAACTACACAAGTGAATGTACGATTAGTCAACGTCATCCCAGTCCACCCATAATGCCTGACTAATGAACACTTATTCCCCAACGTGCCGTTCACGCAACGCATCGTTTTCGGCGTGAAACTCAAATTTCTGCTTTCCAAGTCGACCGAACGGGTGAGGTCAGATTATTACCAAAGCTGCTGAACCAGAAAGAGGATCGGGTGTAGTTTACGTGCTCGAGGGGGAAGACACTGACAGTTCAAGGCCTTTGAGTCTGCAAGAAAACAGGGAGGCTGCTAGAAATGCATCTGCAAGCACTGGAATTATTAACATTTAGGTATGCTTACAAGACAGTATTAAATCAAAGTAAGCAAAAACATAAGGCTGCAATGCTGTACAGATGAAGGACGCACACAGCCACACTTTTATTCGCTCATTTACTATTCGTGTGGAGTCGCTCCCTCCCCAGCGCTCTTATTCATCGATTGGAAACTCACTCATTTAGATGGTTTTTAATGTTTTTTCAAATCCTGTCCAAGTCCGATCAGGCTTAAAGGGCTGATGGAGATCATTTCATACCTGATTTGATGAAGCCTGTTTATTTTTATTTCTGTTTACTTCGTACCGTTTCCTCATCAGGGAGATTACTGTAAATAAAGATAACTACCCGTGGCTTTGTTTTTGGCTATCACTCCCCCGCTCACTGTTTCCGTGCCAACAATCAATGTTTCAGATGCTGTCTGTTGGAGACGTCCGTGTCCAAACAGAGGCAGAAGGCCCTTCAACTACACTGACGTGATCGCCACGGACTCTCAGCAAGAAACTCAGGCTCTGCCAAATGTGATGAGCGATAAAGTTTCCCGTGGCGTGGTGAAGTCCGTCTGTCGGTTATGACCGAGTGTGAGAACGCTACACCAATCCTCAAATGTGAATAAGTGTTAAAAATTGTTAATAAGTGGACGTTTGCCTTGGCAGCTGTTTGTGGAGGATAAACATTCAACAAATTAATTTTGTTTTACAACCTGGCAACCCAAAGCTCGTGTCTGTGAAAGAATTACAGCGCCGCAAGAATTCATGAATGAATTAACAGTAATAAACAAAACTATTTGTTTGTACTGTAGACTCACTTCACCGATTACATTCATTTTACAGTACAGATTACGGTTAATCTGATATACAGTTAACGTGCAATCCAAATGCCAAATGTTTCGGTGATGTGGGGTTTGATTTGTGATTTTGTGTTTTTGTTCTGCTGCTGTAGTTTGACACCGCGGGAGCTGGAGACCCGAGTCAGTGTGTCTCTCCCACCGACCCTTCAGAGGAAGTGTGCCGGTGTGATGGATGAGAATTGAAAGACAAATCAATGGAGATCACAGCTTAAATGAAGAGTGATTATAATTGGCTTACTGTTATTGACGTGGGCTTCCCTCAGGTCCTCCGTCTGCCTCCGGAGCCTCAGCCCAGCCGGTGCTGCGGCTTCTGCAAGTGAACATTTGCTGATCGTCAGCTGTTCATCGAATGGGATGGCGGCTAACAAGGAGCGACAATAGCAATTCAGATAAACGTTCATGAGGGGCGTTTTCATGTGCCTGTGGTACAGTGTGTGTGTGTGTGTGCTGCTCAGACACCGTACCAGAGGCTCACAAATCCAGAACGTGTCGGCGTGAGCTGTATTTTTGTTATTGTGGAAAGCGCCAACCGCAATCCATTATGGCAGCCATTTGCAAATGCTTAAAATTAAAAAGAGAGGGAAAAATGTTTTCCTAGAAACTGCAGTACTTTCGAATGAAATATTAATCAAGCCAAGTGGTAGAAATGGGAAAGGAATAAACACTCTTCAAATGTGGTTCTATCAAATTGTAAGCCGGTGGCTTTGACAGTCAACGTGGCCCTGGGATCCTAATGAATTCAGAGAATGTGCTGATTTCACCTCTTTTGCATACAGAGCGGTGAGCTTCAAGACTTTCAAAAGTTAAAACGAAAGGCAGATATAGTAGATGATGAAGATGCAGAGGGAATCTCAATTTCACGTTTACTCTCTGACACTGATATAGATGCTTTTAAACTCTTGCCTTAGTTTATAGGTTCGCTATGGTAATTTTCTGAAATTAGATCTCAGTGCTTTCATGAGAGAAACACAATTTGTTATTATGGTTTATGGCCAAAGCTCTCGCGTGTTACTTAGTCATCTGTGAAACGGTACAACAAGGAAACTTAACTTTTGACGGAATAATAGGCTGCTAATTCCAACCCTCAGCATGAGCTCTGGCAAGAATGAGGTCATCGTTGAGGGGTTAGTGGGTGGACTTTGGGACACTGGAAGTCAAACCGCTGCTCCGTGAAACTGGGATTTACACATCCCATCCAGCCTGGGACGGTTGTAGGAGCAACTAAGAATTTGCCTCGATGTGGAATTTCCTCCTACATTGAATTTGTCGCTTCTGTCCTTTTAGATATCAAAGCGCAGACGTGGATGAAGATCGGAGAGGACGATGTCAGAATTCCCCATCTTCCAAAATCTGCAAACGCGGCACCCGATTACGAAACAAGGGGCTGAAACGCGGCCGGCCTGCGATAGACGTGCCATAGATGCTCAGTCAGCAGCAGGGAACGCCTGAACATGGAGGAGCCTCTCTCCTTGTTGCATTAGGGCTGCCTGAACAGACCGTTTTAATAATGCATACTCACTCATGCATATTCTCAGCACTGTCAGGACCGGTGGAATTAAACGAGTTTATCATGGGTAAAAATGACGCCTTCTCTATCAGCCGGTGAATGGGAGACTCTGCCGTTCGCCTATCAAAGACGTGCGTAATGAAGATGTTAAAATAAGATAACGAGCTGCAGCTGTCAAAGAATTTATCACGTCTCACGCTTCAAAACTTAATACGTAACAAAATGTACGACCTCTTATCAAAGAATATGACTTGAAATCAATAGCGCTCCTCTTCTGTTCTTTAATAATTTTGCATATCTGAAATCTCTGTGTGAAAGAGGAAACTTTGATGTCCCTCAGTTCCCACACAGACATTTTTCACACAAGTTATTTCCTGCTGAGACAGCAGACCAATCTGATTTGTTGACTCCTCTTGTATATTTTATGTTATATAGGCTATTATACATTCCAGGACGGGTCTGAAAATCATATATGTTTTCATATTTGACATATTTTGTCAGCATATTTGTCTTTACCACATTTGAATGATTCATGAAGTTACTGTTATATTAATAAAATGATAAATTCAGCTGCAAAACTGACACTCAAACCTGCTATAAATTATTAAAAACATGCAAAAGTATTGGTGTCCTTCAACGAGCGATGGAGGTTCACGAAATGGTTAAACCATTAGGCTAACTAACCATAATCAAACCCCTCAGACTGCTCTGCTCAAACCCTCTGGCGGACCTCGGCAAGGCCATCTGTTGAGCTCCCACGTGCATCGGTTAATACGTCAGCGACCGAGGTGCGGGCAAAAACACGATCGGAGCGATAGGCTGG
Source organism: Brotula barbata (assembly GCA_900303265.1). Classification (NCBI taxonomy): domain Eukaryota; kingdom Metazoa; phylum Chordata; class Actinopteri; order Ophidiiformes; family Ophidiidae; genus Brotula; species Brotula barbata. The sequence continues at coordinate 44,296 of OMNV01016077.1, read as the reverse complement.
AGCTCATTTTAGAATGTGTGACAGCTAATCTCTCATGTGGTAGTGTCTGATGCATCTTCGCGCGCGTGTGAGTGGAAAAACGAGCAAGAGAAAGAGAGAGAGTGGGGAGATGGTCAGAGAAAGGACGAGTTATCTTCCTGCAGGATCAATAAGATTGTTAAACCTCCCAAATCACCTGCGATGAGCAGAGCAGCTCAATGCAAAGCTGCCAGATTTCTTATTTCATTTTTAATACCTCGGGATCGGATCCACCCAGGATTGCGTCTGTGTAATCCCTTGGCTCGATATCCCCCATGTTCAATATGTTAATGTCTTCCCACCAAACGGATCATTCATCAGATAAACTTGGCACGTGGGCTCGCTACCGTTTGGGGGAAGAAAAAAAAAAACCCCAGACAAATACATCAACGCAGTTTTTAAAGCGTCGTCGAGCTTTTCAACTGTTGACTCGCCGCCGATGCAACAATAAACTCAGGAATTTGTGTGTCAGAACGGGAGACATTATGCAACATAAGCAGTTTGGTCTATTAAAGCTGTTGAAAAGAACGCTCAATCGTCGCTGTGCAGACGCCCGAACATAAAGAGAGCTTTTGTGTAACGTTCCAGTTTGGATTGTGCTGTAAATTGCCAGCATCGCCTCTCAACACTTTGTGTTTTGCTGGGATAACGATCTGTTTCTCAGGTCCACCGTGGCCTACTTAGCCTACTTATCTAGCCTTCAGTAAATTGCCGAGAAAAAAAAAAAACATTTGATGTGGTGGATGCCACTTATTCGTGCTAATGCTGCGTTGTCCTTGATTATTATCCTTATTATTTAATAGTTTAAGGCCAGTTTTCTTGAAGGCAACATTTCCATCGCTTAACTATGCTGGTGTGAGACTTCGTAATGAGGATTCGCGTTCACCTGAATATCAAATCGATCCGTTGCAAACAAACAAAAGACCTCTGCATCTCCATATTGACAAACCTTTGAGCTATTATAACGCTTTGGTATGCAACATATGATTTACGAGCGCACCTCCGGCCGTACCATCGGAGCCTGCGAAGACAGCGCCTGTGTAAAAAAAAAAACATCCTGACACAAATCAAGAAGCTGCTTTTGATGTTTTTGTTTTTATCCCCATTAATCAACTGATTTACTCAGAATGACACAGACTGATTTTCAGGCTGTCCTCGACCTCCACCTGCAGGTCGTCGTGTTGATATAGTCACACCTGCCAGCAATCGTTTATACTCAAAATAGGGGAGCTACATCAATTAATCTTGTGTCAGCAGGCGTGTATAATAAATCATACATAAAGAAATATAGCAAGAAATGCATTCAAGTATACATGAAGAAGCTACTTGAAAGCTACTGGAGAAACTGATTGTCTCGTGGCTCCATCTGAGCCTGACTGACACTGTGAAACATAATTGCGCCAGAAGTGTAACGTAGTGTAAAGTACGCTGCTCATGTTGAAGAGGAAATCAAGAGGAGCATATTTTAGTGTACCTCCATTAGTGGAAATGCTTCAAATGTACGAGGGCAGACCCGCCGACGTTTCAGGCCGGGCAGCTGCTTCCTCTCCTCTCCACCGTTTGCAGGATAAAATGAAAGCCGTGCCGAGTGTTCAGCCAGACGACCATCAGCTCTCAGAAAACAGGCTTTCATGTGCTCAGGCTGACAGGCTTTTGATGTAAGTGGAAGAGTCTGGGATTAGGCCGGGAGGATATCAAGCTGGCCCTTAGAAGAGAGAGAGAGGGAGAGAGAGAGAGAGAGCGAGAGAATGTTTATGCAAGTTAAAGAAATCATTTCAAAATAAGATATCCCTCTTAAGCCCATATATGGACGTATGGCCCATATGTCCACATTTCTGGCTTCTGAAGAGAAATCAGAGCTTAGGGGAGCGTTGAAAGGAACACAGTGTGAAAATCAAACACTTGTCCCTATAAAAGTCATAAATCCCTCGTTAGCTCCTCTCCAGCTTCTGTTTTTGGCTCTTCCCATGATGAAGACACTTTCTATTTCTAGAGCGACATCGCCAAAGCTTATTCTCAGGGAGAGGGGGCTCAAACTGTCAGCCCACTTTGTCTTCCTTTCTCTGCGTTTCATTAAAGTTGTCCAGCAGGGTTTGTATACATCGTTACTGACATCACAGGCGCATCAGAGAGTCCTGCAGCAGGGATGAACCGAGATGTAAATAAAATGAAGTCACAGGCATATTAAGCGTAGAGCATCAGTGCCTTCCGATAACACGTGATCCATTAGCACAACTTAAAAAGTGAATATATGAATATACTGATCAACCAGTAAACACATTGGTGCTCATTTTAATGGAATACAAAATCCAAGGCCATGTGTGGAAGACTCACAACATCCCACACCAGAGGTCAAATCAGGCGTAGATTCAACATATAGAATCTGATTTGATTATGAAGCCGCACAATTAAATAATTGAATGAAAATGCCGACAGGAAGCCAAGTCCTGAGCCGGAGAGCATCGGGCTTCAGCCAATCAAGCCTAAAAGGTTTATGGTTTCGGAGTGACTTAGCCTCCTCTCTAAGCCAATAGTTCTCATTTTTTCATCCGATCATACTCTTAAGCTACACTTGAGACGCCCGGCCAGGTGGAGAAACAGCTGGAAAACTTTGAAATCTTTAATGGCTTTGCGAGGGTTGCTGTCATTCCACATTCTTCAGCCCACACTGAGCACCAATTTAAGGTCACTAGGATCCCATTACTTCAGGATCAACAGGAATGCTTTTACATTGTCTGCCCTCTGCTTATGGCCCATCCATCTTACCCACGAGGATGAAGAAGTGAAACATCTTTCAGAGTTGAATTTTTATTTCCCTGCACTTGGCGTCTGGATGAAATGACAGGAACAGGACGGGGGGAGCCAGACGGACGCTCTCTGGCTGCGGACAGCGTATGCTGCTGTCATGTTCGAGACTAATTAGGATTAATGGCAGCCGTGACGCTCCCTTAGTCCCGTGTCTTTCAAAACCACTCGTAAGATTCCACTTCACTTTGACCCATGACCTTCTCCCCACAAAATCTATGATCAATGTTTTGGAGATTTTTAGGCTGCAAAAAAAAAAAATCCCAACTATAAACAAACAAAATTCATTTGTAGCCTTTAGTGAAATTATTACATTTTGTTGAAGTATGATATAAATCTTATGATAACAAAAAATCTTTGCAATTTGCAACAAAAAGAATCTTCAGCTAAGTGCTGCTTTTATTGATTCTGGTCCAGGGCTGATTTGTATTGAAAGGCTGCAATTATCTCACCGCACATTTTTCATTGGTAACGCTCATGCAGACAAAATGATTTGGGATTTGCTAAGACTGGCCAGCTTCTTGAAATAATCAAAGTTCTTGTATAATAGATATTTCTGTCTAATTAGCACGTAGCTGCAAAACAAACAAAAGCCTGAACCGAACACAAAGACCGTGGTTATTTATTTATTTTTGTCTGGAAAGATTAAAAATATCTAATCATATTCTTCAACCCTCTTTAATTTCTTTTTACAGCGCTCTCTTTTTTTGAAGAACGGACAGCATGTTGTCTGTCAAACCCGTCAATTATTGAAGATGGATGCTATCTCCTCTGTGCCAGACAAACACAGAAGGTTTACTGGAGGACATACTCTCTATTAATGTTACATTTTATATTAAATTTACTGCTCCGCCCACTGTGACGAGCGTTGCGATCAGTTTTTGCAGTAGTGGGAGTGGGTGGTGGCATCACTGTCCAGGCATCTCAGCCCAGGAGATCTTGCACCTCCATTCGTGTGACTCTAATGACACCCATGTGTCCCAGGAAGTAACCTGGTCCAAGGTGTGTTCACAAAACATACTCCAATTTACTGCCATTCTGCTGAGTGGTGAAACATTTTCCAAACTTCACGACAAGTTCAGTTGCCTTGAAGGACTCACCGCTGCACGCTGCTGAGCTGTCTGTCTGCTGCAAGCTCAGACGGCATAAATAAAGAGACAGAAAACAAACAGACTGAAGGACGAGAGCTTTTAATAGCTGCCTACTGCCCATTAAGTTGGATTGCAAGCAGCTACAGATTCAGCTCGCTTTGAATCTCCACAAAACACTAATACCTGGAGAGTGTGCGGGTGGGATAATGTGTCGCGACGTTGTGCCTCGAGGTTGTTAGATCATCTACATATGAACAGCTCGCCCTGTGAAATTAATTAAACTAACCTCCATGCATTGACAGTTTCAGCTCCGACGCCCTCTTGGCATGAAAGGTGTTTCTGTAACACCTCGGGCCGCTTTCCCTGCCACGTGTGTTCTTTCTGCTGAGACATAGAAACCTGTTCAAGTTCAACAATCGGGCATCGGTTGCAGGTAAGTTTGTGGTCAGTAGGAAGACTAATTTCTTAGCTACAGCACAGATATGTGTGTGTTGAAATTGATGATGTGAGTTTCTCGGATTGGCATCCGTCTGAGACAAAGGACGATCACCATACAGAAGGATCGTCCAGTTTGGGAGAGCGTACGGTGATTTGGTTAGCAGATGACAAGAGCAAGTTAGATGGACCCCCTGATTAATGGATACAAATGTCAGTGCAGACAGCGATGGTCTAACGTAGTTAATCTGAGGCACAGGGGGAGAGAAAGTGACCAATAAAATTATTCACACCAGTGGTTTCAGTTCAGGGGGAACGTTTCCTTTACATTTCCATTTTTATTGCTGTCCATTCCAGGTCATTTCATGTGCAAAGCAACATCAAGCCTAAACAAATTTGTTGGTGGCTGTTTCACATTCTAAACATTTCCATTAGTGGCCGTACCCATCCACGTAATGAAATATTGTTCAAAATGGAACTCGGTTTCCAAAGTCTTATTTAATTCAAACACCTTCAGTGTGGAATCTTCACTGAAACATGCTGCAGCTTCTAAATATATCAGCATGTCCTGTATTTTTAAAATATATTTTCAATTTCTGGTTTCCTTCTTGGAGAGTTAATTACAGATCCCATGGAAATGGTGCATGAAGGCTTAAAAACACAGTTTAGAGTAGAGAAAATACATGTAAGCTTGTTAGGACTGACTTGAAATAAGCCTGGGAGCTGGACTGTATGATTGATTTTGGTTAAGGGTGAGCAATACAGCCTCAAAACCATATCACAATTATTCGGTAACAATATAAAAATCCGAATCTGACTGTGTACGTGGATCACACTCACTTTCTGCTCAAAGCACGACAAATACTTTTGCATGAGAAACAAAGTACCTCAGGTTGGGATTACGTCTTTAAAGTATCATTAGCATCGATAATCTGTGGTTGAGACAAAGAATTCAGTGCATCCATCTGTCTGTCTGTCTGACTATCTATTTTCATAGGCTGGGTTTCAGATTAGCTTCAGATATCAGAGATCCATTTAAAAATCAGTAGTATTCAATGACATGCTTCTAGGAATCACTGACATGGGTCTCAAGACGAAGGCCTAAAACTCACAGGCAAGGCTCAGGGGTCCACGAGGATCTGAAGGGTCTGATGAGGGGTATAGTGACATTTATTTTCTTATATGAAGCCAAAAAGGCTCAACTCAAAGGTTTTTTATAATCAGGTTGTTTTGTGCGACCCTAACGTGTATAAGCAGCACAGATAATGGATGGATGGATGTTTTACTCGGGTCTACTGAATTATTTTGGGCCTCAAAAATCAGAAACAAAAGATTTCAGATGCAGTGGGTTCATTCTGCCCACTTTACTGGGAAGATACATCTGTCACAAAGAGTTAAAGGCTGAAATGTGAGTAGATGAGCTGCTATAAATATTCAGATAGAGAAACTGCCTATTCGCTTAAATGAGAAATGGGTGAGATGGCCTGTGTGATTCACACTGTCGTGGCTACGGAAAGACGAAAAGAAAACCTCCGGCTGAGGTAGAAAGTGAGAAAACTGGATCAGAGGAGACCACTGGGTCTGATCCTGTGTGTGTGTGTGTGTGTGTCTGTGTGTTTGTTAGTCATTGGTAGAGGTTCACATTCAAACAGTACTGCACTGCAAAAGTTGAGTACACGTGGAGACTGCTTGGCCACAAGGCAATGGTGTGTTTTTACACACACAAACACACACGAGCGTGCGCACACCACACGTTGGCACCTTGTGCACAAAACTACATGGCATGTCCGTCTGGCTGAACTCTGGCAGCAGTCTGCATATTTAGTAAGAAAACACACGCACACACACACACAAATAAACACAATCCTCACAAAAATACCGTAAGAGACCCTTACCCCTCATCCTGGCCTCTGTCACAAATGCTTCTTGTCGTCAGGCTCTGTGTGACTCCCCTGAGCCGGTTGCCAGGCAACCGTGGCTGCATTAATATGCGCGGGAGAGAGGGAGCAGGGGAAACCTCTTGCCTGTAGAGCGAAACAAACCACGACAGCGTCAGTGTGGGGACGAGTTCCTCTCTCCTCTCTCTCTCTCTTTTAGGCGTCCATTGTTCACACTGGGCTCAGTTAGTTAGCCGTACAAGCTCAGCCATTGGAGCGCAAAATCAGGTATGTTAGGTTCCACATCGTGTAGGGCAGGGGCTTCTACCCTTACAGCAGGGATGCCTCTCCTCTCTCCATTTTTACCTGACTATTAAACATTTAACAGCCAAGACATCGGCTAAACACGTTCTCCACTGCTGAGCAGTATAAAAGTTTGATCACGGATATGGGTCTTTAAAATGAATGCCTGATTTATTGAGGCTTCTTGGCAGAGCAGGCAGAACGAATTGTGTTTAATTTTGTGGAATAAAGACACCAAGGGATGGAAATGTTCATATGAAAGAGCTTTGTTACCCTCCCTCCCCCATCTGCCCATCAACTGACTACATTCTTCAACTTGACATCATCCCTCCACACAGACAAGGAGAAGAAGAAGAGGAGGAGAGCAGAGCAGAGCAGAGGAGAGGAGAGAAGAAGAGGTGGGGAGGAAAACAAAAACAGAGAGAGGAGGTGGGCAGCACATAGTTTCAGCTCTCCGCAGGCTGAGGAGGAAAAAGTGACGGCAGCTAGAACTTGGCCACTAGTGAGATGAAATTCGGGGAGGAGACGCCTGAGTGCTGTGGTGTAGAACATCCAAAAAGAGCCCTGACGGTGGACCGCCTGGAAGACGAGCCAGCCCTGCATGGAGCCTGTGCCTCTCCACGGCTGAAGGATGAGAGGGGAAGACTTTCACCTTAGTTGCCAGGGATGTCTGTGTGCTACGGGAAGGCGTCCCCCTCCAGCATGTCCAATGCATTGTTATTCCTGATGCTTTGCAAGGTAGGTGGTCTCCCTGTGCCACTGTCATCACAATGTCTAGAGATCATCATCATCATTTCCAGAGCTTCTCTAAACTGTGCACAACTGCTCACCCAACCATTTTCGTACATTTTGCTGTGACATCGTATTGGCATCGTGTGTAAAACCACACAGCATCATTCTCGACATATTGGTGCTTGTAGGAATCAAAGTGGCAGAGATTTTGTCTGAGTTTTCTGATCAGATTTCCAGTAAACATACACACGTTGCTCTGGCTGTCACGCATAATGTTAACAAGTTAAGAAATCCACCTGCACAACATAAATCTGTGACAATATATGTTATTTATGCAACACTGTACTCACTTTGCTGAGGCGTTAAAGTTTACGTCCATGTATCACAAAGCTCCCAGGCAGTTTTCGTGGAGAGACTTGCCACTGAGCCCTGTGTGGAAATGTAAACGGCACACAGGAATGCTTCTGCATCAATAACACATGCACAGCCTCGTCTGTCAAATGTATAATTTCCTCCTTCATCAATTTAAGATGTGACTTCCTGCGTGAACTTTTCTGACTGCTGAACTGTAATTGTCGGTACTTTAGCGCCGAGCTTTGATTAATAATAAAAGTCAGATCTCCAAAATAGATCCGTCACTTTTCCCTGTAGAATGGTGAGCACGGGATATAGAAAATAGGTCAAGTTTGTGGTATTTGTACTAATTTGAAAAAGAAATGTTAAATCTCATCATCAACAATTTTTCATCAGCACCTCGGCTCCTTTTTGTATTTTTCACCATATCAGCGTGTGGTGCCCATCACTTTATATGGTGTCTATGTGTGTCAACCTGCATGTGTGTGTGTGTGTGTGTGTGTGCCTGTGGGTGTGTGTGTGTGTGTGTGTGTACATTCACAGTGAGGAGGGGCTGGGAGCTTCAATTCCATTTTAAAACAATGCCAAAAGCGCCTGTGCCTGTCAGATCTTGTTAGCATCTGGAGTCGTCTGACGTGCTCACGATTATTCAAGTGGCAAAAGTTTTTGCTCTTCAGTGATCTGAAGATGTTCGTTTATATTAGCAGTGTCTGGATTTGTTGGCCCAGGTATGGCATCACCCACCTCCTGCTGCTCTTTTGAGACAAATACACCTCCGGCTGTTGCTGTGAGAACGTTGAGCCAGATGTGTGCTGATGCTTTCCTATCCTGTGAGAAAAAACATTGACAACGCTGGAAAGTGAGTGTGTTTTGTCGTGAATGTTGGCTTGTGTATCACGGCGAGAATTCAGCTCAAGTGTAAGGTCTTGTTGTTTCAATATTTATTTTTCCTACCTAATTCCATCTGTGAAATGTTACAATATTTCTTCCAAGAATTTCAATCAGAACAAATATATTTTGTAAAGTAATTTTATCAAAGGTTTTTTTATTACAACTTCATATTAGCCAAATAAAAGACAACTAATTGAATTTCAATCATCTATATATTGAGTTTCCAAGCTTTTCCAAACTCAATCACGTCTGCACCTGGTACATTTTTTTAAATACATTTTTTTGTAAGGAGAGAAAAAGATACATACTTAAGGGGACTTCCAGGTTCACGAAAATGATGACCATACTCCAGGGTGTCCACTGAGGGGCGCTGTAGCACTGGACAAATGGAAGCATAGGAAGGCGGGGTAGTTATTGCTCTTAACCAGAGGAATGAACAACACTTCATAGCCTGCATGAACTGTGTTTCATCTTCAGTCTCAAATTTTAACCAATAAATCATAACAGCCTGGGCACTTGAGAATATTCGAGATTGTCCAGAAAAAACACCATAGAACAAGTACTTTCCCTTCCAGTGTATCTTATGAGATACATTTTCAGATATATGTTTGGGCCAAAATGTAATGCACTCTCATGTGTTCCCTCTAGAAACAGAAAAGTACTTGTTTACTGACTCCTTTGCTTGTTTGTGCTCGTCTGGTTGATAATCATGGACCGAAAAGTTAAGACAGAAAAGTGTTGGAAACATTGGAGATGAGCTCTTGAAGGACAGCAGGAATCAATACTGCGATAAGTAAATCCTCAGTACCTCAGAATAGCTCACAGTCAAATGATTAATCAATACGGTGGAGGAATAGAGAGCGAACTCGTAGACGTCCGAGTTGGATTATTAATCTCTCGATTCAATTTGAGCTAAATCTGCCGATACACTGTCAGGATTCTGACAGCTCTGATCTTGTTGAGTCCAGAGATTTAAGCAGACAGATGGAGTCACTATTGGTGGTTAGCAAGATGCCAGCGCTGGAAACAGAGCTCTCTCCTCTTCATCAGTGGAGACGAGGAGGCATCAGATGAGGACGATCTGGAAACTCTCAACAGTGTTTTTGCTTTTGTGACGCTCAGCTGTATAGCTGTTTCCTCACTACCCACATTTTGACAGATCCTGGACTCCCGCCCACACACATACCTACACCTCCACCAACCCTCCTCCTCACCCATCTTCCTCAACATCCTCAGGCAGCC
>OMNV01016077.1:0-34528 GCA_900303265.1 Brotula barbata | reverse complement strand
CCACCCCCCCCCCCCCCCCCACCCCCCTTTTCTTTTCCCCCTGTTTCTGCTGAGCGCCTGTTTATATCAGCGGGAAGCAGCCGTCTTCACGCATGAGGGCACATCCAGCGCGCAAACACAAAGACCTCCATTCAGGTTGAGGGAAGCCCTGTTTATGGCGCTCCCCAGGAGAGGCAATCAAAGTCCATTGTTACAGATCAGGGGGAGAGGATGCACTTTAACACACAAACAGTCTTTTATGTGCCTCATGATTACAAATACATGTTGATGATTGGACGTTGCTATCATTCGGAGCGCCGTGTGGGATGCTGTCCCGGAAAGGACAATCATTTTGTTGTTCGGACCTGTCAGAGCACAAAGTGCCTTTCGTGGCACTTTACAGGTAATACATCAATAAAAGAGCCATTACTTGATGGTGGTGCTTTTATGGCCGACCTATATTTGATGTGTGTTTGTGTATCATTTCTATATTGCATTGACCCCAAGTGCTGAACTGATTAAAATGACTGATCGCAACCAACCCAGTAAATTTGAGCTCCTTCAGGTTGTTCTACTTCATTATTCACCAGCCAGAGACAAGACCTGGACTTTACATACTGCAATAGGTGTCTGGCAGACGATAATTACTTTCATTTAAAAAAAAAAACAACCCAAAAACATTCCTTCCTCCTCACTCACGTCTAAGAATACAATCAGTAAGTCAAAGCAAAGGTGAATGTTTTATAAGGTTACATAAATTTCAATTACAGCAACAGAAGCTCTGCTAATGAGCTTTAATCCGGGTTTTGCAAAGGTTAATTACTGCAAACAACTGCGTAAAATGAGATTCATCATCAGGAAACGGAAACATTTAGGAGGGCACGTTTGATTTGGTGATCATGAACGTGGAGAACATTTTTTATTTGTTGTACTTTCTGCATAAACTATAAACAGAGGACTCGTGATTTTGACACAAGCTGTGCAGTCAAGTAGTAATGCGGAGTAGAAACAGGTTTATTTTTAGCATGCGTGAGCTTACATGCTTTACTGTTGCTTGCCCGGGTATGAAACCCATTGACCTGCAAAAGGAAAAGTGCTTTCCTCCTGAGAGGTGTTTGGATGCCGACGTGCACAAGCTGCTGCACCTGCAAGCTAAAATCATACAGCAGCTATCTTACACCTCCACCCCTGGCTACACAAATCAATACACACACCCGTGTCACATGCATGTTCACACACTGAATTAGTCACACACCTGTGCTGACACACTCACACAACTCACACACAGCCGAAGGAATTCCACAGCCTCTAGTGTATCTTCATCTAATCTACTGGGAGATGTGAGGTCATTTGTGAGGTCATTTCTTTGATATCCAGCACGTGAATCAAGAGGCTATTGATTGAATTATGATAATATTGTAAACCTAAGCCTGATTAATAATTCACTGTTTACTGCTTGGTAAGAGAAGTAACGGGAAGTAAACAAAACAACTATTTTGACTAATTTGAATCATTGAACTTACATGGTTGTAACTCAATCAAACAGGACTAGCCCCATATCTTATAACAGATTCATAATATCTGTTAAAGGACGAGCAATCCATGCGAGTGTGAGTCTAAAAGCAGCTCTGTCTTTTGTATTGAGATAAATATTGTTTCAATAGCACTTTCAGATTGAAGGTCAAAGGTCTAATTGAGGGTGTAACCACCTGTGACAAACAAAGGACACCGTCGCCGAAAGAGTGAATAAATAACAAAGTTTGAAGGATTCAGCAAGTAATATTTCGGCCATCTAACACACAGTGGAAGCTTAGGAATGTGCTAAATTAGAACAAGATGACCGTCTGCCAGCGGGTGAGCGACAAACCCCAGCCCAGCTTTCTCTGCTGTGCTGGTGGAGATGTCAAACAAAGTCCACATACAGAAACCACAAACAGATGTTGGGGATGGAACTGCAACAGCCTCCTCTGTTTCTGCATCATCTATGTGGTATTTGGTATACGAGAACTGTTTTTCGGTACTTAAGTCCGATTTTATCCCAGATTGCATGCAACGTCCATTCCAGTTTTGACAGAGGAGGCAGGGAAAACCTTAGCCTCACAGCATCCAGTTACCCGTCTTCAAGCATACAGAACAAATTGTGCTTCTACAAAAGAACACCAATCGTACCTTTAACAAATCCTCCCTTCTCCTAAAGAGAGAGATTGTGGTCATTATAAACAAGTTCACCACGTGAGTGCGCCTACTAGTGGTTACAAGCCGTTTCATGTGCAGAAATCACCCATCCCTTACAATGTGGCATTGTCCTGTATGTACAAATAAAACACTGCGCCCATTATCGAACCCAGCTATTTATTTTTAAGTCCCTAAGACAAATTCTTGCACTCAAAAATCACTGGCGGTTTCAGCATTGATTCATATGATGAAACATTCTTTCATGTCATCTCTTCTGTTTTTACACACAGAAATTGATAATATTTTATTAAAGAAATGATGCAAAGTAATTTATTTTTGATGGAAAATATTTTCCATATGCCTGAATAAAATGTCTGTATGAATCAAAGATAGCACACTAGACCTTCACAACAACAGCTTGTGTATGTCTGTGTGTGTCCTGTTTAGCAGGAATCACTCAAAATTTATTTTCCTTTCAGACTGATGTCCAATGTTCTAGAAGTGTCGACAGAAAACATGTTATTTTGCAAATGCGATAACTTATTTAAGGTTGAAACAGTCAAACTTGTTTTAATCCTAAATAAACCTAAAAACAGAAGCGTTTCTACGCTTTCTGAAATCTGTTCAACAGCATTCGATCCCTTTCCATTCGAAACATTTTAACCCATCTTCACTGAATATTTTTTCAAAGTAAATTCTTAAGAATAAAATGTTATTCTTTTATTGCCAACAGTTCCCATACAGATTTTGTTTTTATTTCATTGCCTTTATCGCTCTCCCCCACACACAGTGCAATCAACGTGATCAGAGGAAAGAATTAACCAGTTGCATTGAGCTAACATGTGGATTTGTGGATTTTGTCTCTTATCTGCTCACTCCAGATTGGTCTGAGACGAAAACTGCAGACATTTCCAGGGAAAATGGTAAACACTGTCTACAGTGATGAGGAAAAGGGAATCCAAGACAAGGAAAGTAAGGAGGAGTCCATCCTGGCCATGTTGGGCATCATTGGGACCATCCTCAACTTGGTAGTCATCATCTTTGTCTACATCTATACAACATTGTAGGTCTCAGCCCGATTCACAGCTCTGATGTCGTCTGACTTGGAGACGAGGCTGGGGAATGTAAATAAGACGCTGGACTTTCCCAGTGACAAACTGGATTTCCGCCACATATGTCAGAGACTATGGAAACCTGGCCCAAACATCTGGACTGATGCTCCTTTACAGGTAGAATTATCCAGAACATCTGGATGCTTTTGACTTGTACATAAATGCATGAAGCTGAGAGTCGTTTTGTCCGAAGGCTCAAAAGATGCAGCTTCTATCCTCAAAGGGAAAGAAAGACTGCACCGAGAGCGCTGGACAATGTTTTTGGGAAATATTTTTCAGCACTTCTTATAAAAAAAAAGAACTATAAAGTGGAAATAATACAGTGTGGTTAAAAAAAAAATGGAAGAATGAACAAGGAAAGGAAACTTCTGCATTGCTGTTTGAAACTTATGGAAAACTTATCCATTTATGTGGAATTTACTGAAGTTGGGTGATATTCAACTTGATTTAATGTTAGTTTTTATGTTGTATTTATTCCTATTTCATGGTGAAAAACAGACATCGGATGGCTTTGTTTTAGAGTTTCAGAGTTGCTAAATATGCACGTTTTGACGAATGGCTACTGGTAAAGTGTGCACTTAACATTATACTTGACATAAAACGGCAAAATATCTAACCAAGTTGCAGAAATTCTTCAAAAACTTCTCAATTATGGTAGATTTACAAAGTGGTTTCCAGCTTTTTTTTAAAGTTCATCACTTTTAAGGGTCACTGACGAGTGCTCTGCTCAAAGATTTGAGCATTTGTAAGAAAAAGCTTTTAACATTTAGAAATGCGTGAGGAGCTTCTTCCCAGAATAAAAAATACTTCTGTCTGTTACATGAATCTGACAAAATATGATTTAACATTAAAATCGACCCCAAAGTCACATTGGCACGAATATATCATCGTGCATATTTGCATGCATAAACACACACATTGGACATCAACTTACATGCGTAAATGTGCACAATTTTTACTAAGCTGTAGAGCTTAGGACAATTTGCATTTTTTTTTCAACTTCCAATCTCAGTTTGAGGAAATTATGAATTACAAACATGTGCATAATGACTGTATGCCTTAAAACATGAGGAAATGGATATTTCTATTATGTACAAAATTATCAGGTTATTACTTTGTATGGGGTTCCATTTGTAGTATATACAGTATGTACAACATATATGTAGTACGATGTCTTACTACAGTATATTGTTTTTAATGCAGACATCATAGTTGTGAAAGGTCATTAATTAGAGTATAAAATAGGTGATTTTATAAAAATTACTTTATTAAACACCCGACTGAGTGTGTCATGTGGACGGTGGGTTCACTCGTATTCGAAAATGTTGGCCTCTTTTGTTTTATCTTTCTTTGATATAAAATGCCTACGGTCTGTGGAGTGTGTGTGTGTGTGTGTTTACATGCATGTTAAAACGTTGAGCTGCTTTGATTATGCCAATATTCTTTTCAAACCTAATGTTAACACTTATTACATCATCAGATCGAAGTGGGAACAGATCTACATTATGCAACTGTAAGACAATTTACTCGAGCATGTTCTGGAGTGTTCGACTGTCTTAATAGTTGGTAAACAATGTGTGCATTTCCTGCCGTACTTTCGTTTGCCAATTAAGCAACAATTCATGCAAATTCCATCTGAGTACGTCTTGCTCTGTATTTTTGATTGATCTCAGTACAGACAAAAATCACAGACTTGTGCGCATGTAAACGTATCGACTGTAGGAGTTAAGTAAAACTAAAGATGGACTGCTGACTTGGAAATAAGGCATTTTTATAATCAAAACGGTTCCCATGTGTATAATTTGATCAGCATCTGGGCAAATGTGCAAAGGTTTATACAAAGTGAATCATTCTGTGTCTCATGACATTATGAACCGATCTGCACTTGTGTTTTTAATAACATCATTCAAGTCCAGGCTGAACGTTTCACTCGAAACAACCTTCCCTTGTAATAATGTAAAGCTCTATAAGATAACAAAAACTAACAAAAACAACACCCGTGTACAGTCTGTAGAGAATGTAAGGCTATAGCAGGCGACATCATGTGTGTAACATACTTGGTGTGTGTCAGTGAACAACCTCATGATCTAAGAAAGTGCCTGAGATCAACGCGTCTCGACCTCACTCAAGGAGAGGCCAACTTAAGGAAAACAAAACTTTGCAATATTTTCTCACCCTCTACGAACTTTAAGGCCGCCGGTCACACAGCCAGGAGAGCAGAGAAGTCCACACAAACACACGCATCGTGATCCACTCCTCTCTGTTCATTATCTCTCTGGACAGCTTGGTTGAATCAAGCCATTTTTTTGTCTTGGGTGAGGTCCTGCAATTCTGAAAAACACTTAGTAAGCACATGGACAGTCTTACGAATGTATTCATATTTGATGTAAATGTTGATTATTCTTATCTTTATTGTTTCCTTCTCTTTCCTAAAACAACTGTAATCTGAACTATTTCTATGTTTTATTTATGTGTATGCTAAATCTCTTTAAACACAATGAATAGTCTCTTGTTGGTAATGAATGAAGGCATTTAAAAAGTTTTTCAGTCTGCGGTTTTGTTACAAAAAAATGGAAATAAATACATCTTGAAATTGATTTCTTTGGGAATAAATGATGTCTTGATGTATTTGAATGAGACGAATGGAAATATATTCAGTCCGCACATCAGCCGTGGGAGCTAAATAGAAATACTTCTTTCAGTAAGTTTCCAGGATGCACAAAACTGTCTGCTGTAGACAAAAATAGACAGAAATTATACAAACTGCTGCTTTCCCTTGCATCTTTAAAGAATGAGACGTATTTGCCTGTTGGTGAACTTTGACAGTAATCACCGGCTCACCTTTCCTATGCAAAGGGAGACATTCAACATGTTGTGCTAGCGCTCATCGCTAGGAGTCCTCTCACAATCACAGTGCAGAGTGGGTTTCATCACCGCTATCATTAACAAATGAAAAACAAAATACTGATTTCCTGATTTAAACATATCCTAAGCAATCTAATTCTAATTTAATTTCAAGATACTGAAAACATTAGTGGCTACCAGATAGCAAGTTCTTAGCTAGCTGCAAAACATTCCTCACTAACAATTGCAGCAAACAAAATGGTGCCACACCCGTGGTGAAGCTAGTGTGGCTACGGTTTGTTGTAGCTTCGGCACATTATGAACACATTTTGGGTTTCCATAATTGAGATTTTGGAAACACAGGGCTCAGTTTGTGGGCTTTTATGCTGAGGGACCTTGGTATAGCCAGAGAATGTGGGAAAGACAGTATATGAGGTAACCGTGGGGGCTAGCGCTAGACAAAAGCTACGCATGGTAGAATTGAACTTCCTCCATTTTTTGGGTCTCGCTTATGTCATTGTGTCACGAGTTTAAAAGACATGTATGTAGCGTGCAGTTTTTCCCTTATCTATTGTACAAAGCTTACTGTGGCAATGGCAGCAAATTACAGAATGCAGAGCGCAAATAGCAGGAATTGCATGACAAATGGCTGAGCGAGGTTCCATTTTTAACTGTTGACTGCAGCACAAATGGTCTTTTGTTATTGTTAATGAGCACATGCAGATAAGGGTTGGTGTCAGGTACAGGTCAATTACGAACATGATTATGAACCATTAAGCCAAACACAGTGAATTAAACAAAAAACACTGTGATTGTGCAATATGGAGAGTCATTTTAAAGTGGTTGATTAATTTCAAAAGCGCATGTGGCCTGAAATGTGAGCACAGCTTATGTGTATTTGAAAAAACACATAAATTCTATGCTTAAAAACTGTTCAGCAGCATTGGAAACTGTGGAACCACATTTTAAAAGACTGTACTCTTCTGTGTCTGAGAGCGGTACCAGATTACAACAGAGGCTTGAGGAAGAAAACAGACGAAGAAGCTAAACCGAAGAGTGTACAGTGTCACAGCCTGCACGACAGATTTCTCTGTCTATTTGCAAATCGATCTGAAAGATGGAGAAAACTGGAAGCAGCACAAAGCTCGCAGGACAAAGACGCACAAAGCAAATCATCCTAAACAAATTTATTTTTCATCCATCTTTTTTTTCCCTTTGCATCATTTAGGTCATATATGTGTCAGAATAATTTCCACACTATTAGGAATGCTGTGTGTGCGCTAACATACCGGAATAATCCTGTTGGCGGGCAAAAAAAAAAAAAAAACGAGGAAAAAAACAGCTTAAAACCACTGTTTTTTTCTTTAAAAATAATGGATTAGGCAACGAACCAAGAGAAAAGTGTTGTTTGAGAAACCACAGCTGCTTAAATTCATACATGGCCAGAAGCCTGCTTTAAGCTATTGTTCCACCTGGATCCAGCACAGCCTCCAAATCATTCCCCTTTGAATTCCATAGCCGCCTGCTGAGCAATGTTCAGAAGATTGTTGTGTATTGCAGATGGATGATTCAAGGAGCAGATTGTCCGTGCAGACGTTCCATCTCTATCTAGCTGAGCTGACATCAGTTTGATGGTTTCACAGAAAAGCTGCACAGGCGATTAATTCATCCAGCACAAAACCACACCGAATCAACAAGACACGCTGATGCCTGGCAATATCGCTCCGTCTCTGGTCTTATTTAAAGGCCATCCAACCTGTGGCAGCACACGTTTGACATTAATGCCACAGAGGAAAGCGTTGTCTCCAGCAGAGTACGGAAGTGTTTGGCTTCATCGCCGCACACCCCATCTGTTACTGCAGGGAATGATTCATTCACAACATTTCAGCCCTTTTGACCTTCAGTAGATGGTATAAAGAGCAAGTGACACACTTCACCTGGTACATATGGCTCTCTTTTAGCACTCAGCAGGTGATTTTCCATGGACACACCTGCTGCCTCTTTCATATTGGGTCACCACAGATCCAAGAGTAAATATTTCATTTAGTAAACATTACATTATTCAGCGTCTGAAAAGCACTAAATGCTGAAAATCATACCATGAATAACAAATCCAGGTGGAAAACAGATTATTAAAAACAGCAGATTCTGCTCGGTATTTTTCTTACATGTAGTTTCAGCTAAGTTGCGTTTTCTCCCAATTATCAGAGACATATTCCTGTGTCCTTGCTGTTAGGTGACCTTGTTTTCTGCAAACTAGAAGCAAAAAAAACTAAAAATAAATATGTAAGAGTAATTAAGAAATACATTCTCTTCATCCTGGGACACAGTGGGATTACCAGGATGCCCTTACTAATTTCAACATAGTTAGATGTCAGCAGAAATTCCGATTGAAAACCTCCGTCCAGTGTTGAGCTGCTTCTACAACTTAAACATGACAATGGACAAATACACGTAGTGGGTCCGGAGAGAACAACACTTTAAATTCACTTCTGATTGCGATCAATACAACTGAAACATAGGCATGTTGTGTAGATTCACGTTCCTACTTTTCATATTTTGTTGATGTTTGTGTGTACATTAAAACATCTCTACATGTGGTCTCCTTGTTTTTTTCTTGCACTTTCCCCAAACTCGAGATAACTTTCTAATCTTTTGTTTTCTTGTGATAACCAATAACTTATCACGCAAAAACAAGCCTTGTTATTTTGAGAAAATGGAATAATTAACTTGTGATTTCAAGATAAGAGCATTAAAAAAATATGTGCAAGAACGGCCGACCTTCCGCATAAACAATTAGAATTGAATTGAATTCTGGATATTTTTGGACTTTTTCAAGTATTGATGTCATGACTTTTCTGAATCCGTCCGTCACCGCAGCTCTCCCTCAATTAAAGATGTGAAAGGATTTTCCCACCAGATGTGTCCTGTATAGATTTCCTGTCACAAAGGGTGCACATATCCAGCTGCCTCTCTTCACATTTATTCATGCAGTGAAATAAATCCTGTGATCAAAATCGGGAGCAGACTTGAAAGCCGTGACAAATCCTGATATAAATGTAAAACTTGAGAGTAGAAAGTGTCAAAATGTTAGGTTCGGCTTGACTGTTAGAGATTACAGATCTTTCTTGCATGGAAAATGTCTCTGGTCGTGTTATGCTGGGGAGCAACCGTCCGTCCGAGACAGAGACGAGCGTGGAGACCTCCAGGAGAGATTATGGCTCTGGTAAGGTGAAGCGGATTAACAAGGAGTACAAGGGAGATACTTTTCAACAGATATGAATAGGGAGGTGGTGGATTTCCTTGCCCGGGTGAATTATTGGACGCCATGTAGATGAAATGGATTTACCTGTCTGCTGTTTTAGAAAATAGAAGCAGCACCCTGACCGTAATGAAGACAAAATGTCATTAGTTTCCCCCTCACCAAAGTTTTCTTGTATCATTATGCTCGTATTAAGATCGTAAGCACAGATGATAAAACACATGCGAACAACACACCCACACATCCCTTTCTGACACACACACACACACACACACATAGGCACACTCAAAGCTGTATTAGCAGCAGGCACGATGAGGAGCAGAAAGTCATTAGAAGAAGAGTTACAAAGCAGTTTGTCCTGCTTTTAGGACGCGCGCCAAGGATGCACGCCTTGTAATCCATATAATCAACATGGAGTACAAAAACAGAGATATAATACTCTGTTTGGGTACTTAAAGCAACAGACACTAATTTGAGGCCTTAAGAAAGCTGTTTGCAGTCATTTCACTACAGCTCTTGACCAGAAGTGATGTGTTGACTGTGATTAATTATGTTAATATTTATCTAGAGTCTGGTGTTGCAGAGCAGCATGACTAAGTGGCTCTTCTGTCAACTGCCAGCAAACTTTTGCGTTTTTGTAATGCAGGCAGATCTCCCTAAACATTGTGTTAGACAGCTAGAGAGTCTTCACTTGTGGTGCGTCTCAGCTCACAGTGCTGGTGCTATTAGGCTTTACAGCACACGTATTCCAAATTTAAAACCTGATAATTATTCGCTACTCCTGTCGGATTTAACCGTCCTGACATATTTGTGTGTGTTTGATTCAAAGTATGCATGGGATGGGGGTGCTAAAACGGTCAAATAATGAACATGGTGTGCACTGGAAAGGACCGATCACAGCATGCACTTTTTTAATGGGTAAAGGAGAGGAAGACGTGGAGGGAGGGACAACTGTGCTGTCTCAAGCTGAGGCTGAAGTATGCAGCTCGCAGGATCTGTCACTGTTGTCCAAACAAAGACTGCTGAGCTGATCGATAGAGTGCAGACCACATTCTGGACTGGACTACTACAGTAAAATGTCTGTTTATGAGCACAGAGTGTCGACTACTAGTAATTCAAATAAACAATTACACGCATATATAGTCCCATATACGATCACACTCCTTTTACTTTAACTATAAAATGCAAAAATCCCAAGTCAGAAAGTCCAAGACAGAAGTGATCTGAGGTGAAATAAATGCTAACTTCAGAGTGTGCGGTGGATAAGCTCAGTTGAATGGCTTTTGCTCTTACTGTACTCCTCACCTGGAATCTGATTTGTACCCAGAGGAGAGGAATGGATGACTCCCTGGGCAAATGATTAAGGCCGGCCAGAGCTCAGGTTTAAGTAGAAAAAAGCCGGCGAGCAGACACAGCCGTATTCAAGGGCTGAAACACCTCAGTGCACTTCAATCAGTCCGCTTGTTGAGGTAGCACACAAGCTGCTGAATGCACATTCACTTGTTCCTGCCGTTTGAGGCACACGATGCGACTTCCAGCGTACATCTTACGTTTGTGTGATCTTTGCACTGCTTTGATAATTACATATGACAGGGGAGGACAACACACTTGTCCACTTAAAGGGGACCGATACAGAAACACACATATGCAGGCAGCTCCCGTTAAGTGTTATTCAGCTGATAATGTGACTTTTAATGCAGAGGTGACAGACTTATTGTGACAGCCTGACACTTGCCATGAGGACAGAGTCTGACACGCACAATCATGGTAGGAGTCGTTATATAATATGTAATATGTAATCACTAAAATTGAATTTCAGCATCTCCAATTCTTTGCTGCGATACACAGAAACGCAAATTTTCTAATTTGCTCGGACTTGAGTAGAGTCACTTAGTGACAATGCAATCAAAATAACTGACCTGAGAAAATGTAAGAATAATTAAATGCGGCACTATCATCCAATCTCCTGTTTTGGCCACTCAGATTCATGTTGAGCACAGTGAACGTTGCTGAAGGAGAAAAGGAAAATGTCTTCCACGCAATAAACCACAAACATCCTACAAGTTCAGGGCAGTTGTACCTGACTCACGTTACACAGAGCTAAAAACAGAAACAGTGTGTGCTGCTTTAAAAGTACATGGTGCACGCTGACCTTAGAGATAAATCTCCATGAGGTGGATGTTAATGCATTGCAGGCATATTGCATGCAATCACATCATATTTAGCAAAGTTGCAGTTGCTCAGGGTGACCAGGGTGAAAAACAGCGGCTCTAAAACAAAGAGATGAGATCAGCGTCAAATAAACAATTTTGAAAAATCCTGCTCTGATGAGCTACAGAAAGAAGCTTGGAAGTGTTTCCCCTTATCGTGTGTTTGATTCGCAGCAGCAGCATCCTATAAACTTGGCTAAGACTCGTGTTTTAATGGGGTCACAGTCCTTACAGTCCCTGTCTGCTGTCAGGCTATTTGCTGGTCGGACATTAAGCAGAGTTTTAAGGACACGCGTAGGATACTGAGGCAGACAAAACAAGTATGCAGACGACTGCCAAGGAACAGCAGGGATGTCTTCATCTGAGCCGCCACAGTGATTTCATGGCCTGGGAGACAAGAATGTTTAAAAGGAGTGCAAATGAAGGCGAGAAGACACATACTGCCCTCTGCTGGTAGATACTAAGATGACACATCCAATCAGGATTAAAACTATGAAGAACTTTCTATACACACACGAAACAGACAACAAAATGGTAACGTTTACAAAGTTATGACTATTATAATCAGCATCATTACTATTATTGTTGTATTGTTATTATTATATTGCGTTTGCTGTACTAGTATTCATGGCATTATGCCGTCTGCCCTTCCCGTAGATACTGAATGATGTATGAGGTCATCTCACCTATCAAACAAGGACAAGATAGACATGTGACATAACACAAGTTTGTCAGCTGCTAACCTCTAGCTGACACAGAAGGTAATGGCAAAAAGTCAGAGATAAATAAAATAAATAACAAGGCACAATGGAAGACGCTACAAGAAAAGATAACATCATCTAAATTTACTGCCTCCAAAATTGTATGTGACAAATTGAATGAGTTTTTAAAAAAAAATCCTGGGTCAAAAAGAAGGACACTTTTGATCACTTACTTCCTTAATTATGTTTCTCTGGGTAATGTGACTTTGTAACTGATCTGTATTCCGTCTGTGCTGAAAGTGTCCACTCCACTGCACTGCACGGCGAGCGTCCATTGGTATTCAACAGGGCCCGTGTTTGATTTAAGCAGGTAGTGTTCTAATCAGTACAAAACCTTATTTGTGTCAGTAATACTAAAGTTATAGCCAGGGTACTTTGCAAAATGAAAAATTAGAATCTATAAACAAGTGAACAAGTTTCTTCTCATCTTATTATTATGTTTGTGTATGAAGCAAACAAAGAGACTGAATGGATTGTTGTGACGTCTCCAGCTGAGTGAGGAGATTCACTGCACTTAAAAAAGTGGATTATTTATTTTATTGATTTATGTTGAGCAGCCTCAAAATCCTGCTACAGTAACAACAACGGTTATATGGTGCAGCTTAGAGCTGTCAGATAATAAAATATATACATAAAAGTTTAGAAAATGAAGCAGTATTAGATGAGGTGAAGCTGAGATTAATGGCTATTGAACCTATCAAAGTCTTAATCCTTCATAGGAATGTAAAACAGATACAAAGCAGTAAACATTCACATTGCATTGCATTGTATTTCAAAATATATTGATTGTTATCCATGCAAACTGCTCTCAATCAAATGTTCCTCATTTGCACAAGATGTTCTTTTTTTTAATCAATTTGCTACTATGTGTGTTATGTTGATCAATTAAATGCATTGTTTTGGTAGAAAATAGAGCCTTCCAGCTTTCTATTTTAAGACAGACATAAAGCACAGCGTTGAGGAAGTCTTAAGACAACCAGCCAGCTTTCTCATAACACTTCGTGTGAAACTGAGCCGGCTTTCCGTTTTTTAAAATATGATCCAACTGCAAATGACTATGAATGCAATGAGAAATGTACCTTATACAGTTATGGATCTAAACATAACCTGTTGAGATAAACAATGACCTATAAAAGCACCCAAATTTCAATTTTGATAAAGAATGTTGCAGATATGGAATTCAAAATAGTTCCATTTTGGGGTTTCCTCATAAATATTTCATGCGTGCCGCTTTATGTGGTTTTAATGCAGAAAATAAATGGGCCAGCTGAATAGTTCTGAAGGTGCCATACCTAACCACTTTGTTCATGGGTGTGTGAACGTGCCTGACCCTGTAACAGTTCTACTTTATCTCATAATATAAAATATTAGTCTAACATGAATCACGATGGAACCTTTGGACCGGCTGATTTTGAAGAGTCTGTTCATTTGACTCTGCTGACAAAATGAGAGGAGACAATTATTCCATTAGCTCAGGCTGAGAATGTGTCACCTTCCGGGATTGAATGGCTAATGCATTGCATCGTCTCCTACCTATGAATAATTCATAATTTTTAATTGCACCCATTGTATGACCTTATTTAATTCTAGAAAATGAACTATAATATTCTACATTAAATCTTCAAATAAGGAGGAGAAAACCTCTGAGATCCTTGCTACTTCATAAATTATGTGGGCTGTCACTTAAGAACAGCAACTGCAGAACATTTTGTGACATGGATTAATATTAAATAATATTGTAAAAAGTTTATGGGTTTTGTTTTGAAAATATAAGTCTGTTTTCAATTGGAATTTGCTCTGGTGAAGATCAGATTCCATCAATGTAATTAAAAAACAAAACTACCAGCGAATACAATGCACTTAATGCAGCACATTATAAAATCCCATTACATTCCTGCTGTCTTTGACTCATCTTTACTGTATTAGTGCTTTCATTTAACGTGGATTATTTTATGAATCGTAATGGATTTCTTTGTCATTTGGTAACAATTATGCGTTTATCTGAATCAGCTAGGATAAATGATTTCCCTCTGAATGAAAACACCAAACGACATTCAGAATAAATGTTTAAGCAACAGTGGAATAAATCTGTTTTAAAACAGATGAGATTATTCTTAATCTTCATCATCATCATCATCATCATCAAACCTCTTTAGCGCTCTGATTTCTGAGGTTGGTGACGTTGGCCAGCATCTTTATTACTCAATGTTACTGTGGCTCTGACTGTGTGTTTTCCTCGCTCGAGGGAATGGAATGAAAGGGATGACAGTTCTGTGTGTGTGTGTGTGTGTGTGTGCGTGCGTGTGTTCAGACAGTGTTTTTGACCTTTTCAGAGAGCTATCATTTAATAAACACTGACAGCCTTTTAGAGACCACTTACCATTCATCTGGTCTATAAGATTAGACCTTCCAGTGAAACTACAGTGATCAAATCATTGTCTCCAGACAGCGTAGTGACAGCTACAAAACACAAGAATCAATATTTTGGTGGTAAGGAATCATATTTTAGGACAGAGGAGACAGCTGAGATCCCACAAATAATTCAATCTTATATTTTAACGTTTAAAATGTATTTTTTACCTTTGAACATACTGAGACTGTGTTTCCCTGTACTGAATGGATCACCCATTACCACTAAACACACAAACACACACACTCAAGTGCAAACACACACAGTAATGAGGTTTATTCACTATGAGTGCTTGGCCACACTCATCTGGTGACACGTTTTATGCACCACTGCGGCAAACATGAGAAGTGCATACCGGAAACAGGCCAACAAGGATAAAAGCAAGAGCAGCAGCATGGTGCACGCAACCTTTCAGCCATGTTTGTCGTATTAAATATGAAGCAATTACACGGCCTTTACATAAGCCACGCTGCTTCTGAATCTTACATTTCAAGTAAAAGTCTTCTCCATCCAACTGCCACCAGGTTTTCCTCTGATGCTGGGCGAAAAACAACAGCAGCTGCGCCAGATTTTCTCCATTTCTCATCAAAACAAAGCATTGTGTAACCTGGTGGGTAATTAAATAAAGAGAAGAAAATAAAAAATAGAAAAATCTGCCAGGGGGTTGAGCAAAAATATTTTACAGGACTTCTTTAAGGTAGCATAAAAAGATCAAATTAAATGTCTTATGCCCGTGTCAAATGTCAAAACCTGCTTCATGCTTAGTGAGAAATTGATGACATCACTAAAATATGAGAACAGTACGTAGTGGTGTCTGCATAAAAGCCTCATTTTATTAATTACGGTGCTTTGCTCTGTGATTCAGATAATTATATTATCTATAAATTCCCTGAATCATTGTCAAGTTTTTTTCACCAACGTTGAGACAAATATGACTTTACTTAAGATTGGCCAGATGACTTAATTAATCATCCAATAGAAAGGCAGCTCACACTGACAAGACAAATCAGGACTGCTGAAAGGATTGTAATAATCCAACTCTTGACGTGATTATTTTTTCTTGTATAATCCTCAAATGGTCTCAAGAGGCTTCCTTGGTTTCCTGTTATTTTTCCCAGAGCATCAGCATCCTGTGTTGAAGGTACAAGCGAGATAAATTGATGAAGTTACATTTAGATGAATAAATTAGTGGGCAAAGTAGAATACATTTACATGTAGATGAGATTACAGTCCTGACATACAAGCTCATTACTGGCCTCTGCTCCCTCCTCCGACGTCATCGCTCCTACAGTATCCTAATTCATTCAGCGACTGTCAGAACAATACTACAGTAACTGGCTGATTGATGAGATAAATTACCGTGAGGGAACACTGAGGATGAACGCCGAGTTTTACTTACTGGCCAAAGAGCCCTCAAGCGGTTGAGAGATGTTTCAGTGTAAAAGATTCTTTAATTACAGGCTAAATAGCAGAACTTGCTATTTAATCCTCCTACATCTCACATTCTGACCCTACAAATACTCTCCTCACATTCTGGTGTAGCAGCAGGTCTCAAGGGGGCTTTTTATGTCCAATAATAAAACCTGCTGTTTATATGATATGATAAAGAAATATGAAGCAGGAATTCTGGTGTTATCTGGCTTGGTTAGGAGCACAGGAAAAACATAATAAAAAGGAGCTGTTTGTCCTATAGCATAATCTAAACATATCTACATTTAAATTTGAATCAAGTTCAAATATCATTGTTTTTGTTGTTGTTTTTTTTAAGTAATGGTCCTGGAGGATTTGGATTTTGAGAAATGGTTTAGAAATGTCTTAAGTACCCAAAATACAGCAGAATTGAGTTTAATTGTGCGAATGTGATGCTAAAAATAATATGAAATACTTGTTTTTGATTTCACTTTCTGTATTTACAATGCACATTTTGAAAGCTGGGAAAATTTTACACAGCTGAAAATTGAGGATTATGGCTTTAAAATGAATACTTTATACCAACTCAACTTGTAATTATTCTTTATAATATTCCTTCCCGATAGTTTCTGCCATCATACAAAATGAGGAGGAACAGGAGGAACCTTAGCAGACAGGTATGTGCAGCAGATTAAAAAAGGCTTAAAGTAAAAACCCTATATAGCCAGCATTCACTGGGCGAGAGGTTGGCTTGACACACAGAATAATTTACGCCCACATTCACACCATTCGTACTGGCTGTTAAGAGACTCCAAAATACCTCACCTGCATGTTTTTGGACCGTGGGAGGACAATGTCCCAGTTGAATTCACCCGGGACCTCCTCATGTTACGGTGTCATTGCTAGCCACCACATAATGTAAACATTTTAAATATTTTATAATTGCTCAGGACATAGAGTATATTATTTATGTGAAGGACACTGGGCGAAACTAAACATAAATTGTTGTGAAAACCCACAGAATGTCGGCCAGTACACGTTTGTTGTTTATCACTTGGTAAACATGCAAGTTTTATAATAATATTTCCAACAAGCAGACGTCATGGTTTCATCGTGCACCAAAACCAAACACTGACACAGATCAAATTGGATTTTGCTTAACCGATGCATAACCTCCACTTCTGACAACATATGACCGATGCGCACAACGTGAAGGACTTTGCACGGGCACCTGTCATCTCTATGCTCAAGATGTTCATGAGATGCAGTGTGACACCCAGCACAGCTCATCTATCACTTGATGCAAAGCCATGCAACAGCCTTTTGAATCACCTATTCAGGCGGCAATCTGAATATGTGATGCAGGAGGGATGAGGAGCGTCTGCGGAGAATGAAAAGTGAAAGGTTAAGTCACAGGCTGCTGGTGACAGCACACGATTGTGGATGTGCGTTGGCAGGTTGATGTTATAGCTCCAAGAAATGGCTGCCGCTGTTTATGATTTGCTCCAAGCAATGGGGACAAAGCAGCGCCTTCTATCTCCTCGTGGGTGCCATCTGATGGACAGGCCACACTGTTTCTATTAAATCACACAGGGTAACCGTGACTGTGGGGGATAAACTCTCTGTCTCACTGCTGATCACTGCTTTGAAGGCAGAACAAGAGGCGAAAAGTGGATCTGCCCTCATCAGCACAGTCTGTCCCTGTGGTGTGTTTACAGCAGACCTGTGCCCTTCAAAATACAAATAAAACACACTCTCAACTGCATGCAGATTTTTCATCGACAGGACGTTTCTCATTCAATCTCAACTTCCAGCTTTTCTGTAGGGTTTAAACCTTAAAAGGTTTATTCAAGCAGTACGTAATAGAGGAGGCGTCATACTGCAGAGGAGGATATACTTTAAACATTTCGCTCTTCTCACTGTGGGGGAAAGTCTTATTTATCTTAATCCATGAATCTAACTTTGAGCTATCAAAGTGAAGATTAATGGTAAATAAAAGCACTCTCTTATGACATTTAACTGTATCTTTTAAAGTCTGACCTTGACCAGGGTACACCAGGTTGTGCACAGAGTAATAAAATAAATCCAACCCAAAATGGACTCCTCATGAAAAAAAACAGCAGATGACATTTACTGTAGCGGATTTGATCAGAGAGATAAATCACCCATTGTCCTTGAACGCAGTTGTTGAGTCAGTAAGACCTCTGACCTGGGCGTGTTGTGACTCTCGTAGTCCTGTAGGTCACAGTGACACAGGAAGTCGATGTCCTTCTCACAGTCTCAATGGAGGCTGAATAGTAGATAATTCTTAAAAGTAAAGTGTATAAAGTGGATATTGTTTTTGCACAGGTGTTCATGTCTTTATGACATAGAAAAGAGAGAAATAGATTACACAGAGCAATGATCCCAGGCCAGATTCCTACTGAGAAATATTACAGCGACATGACATGCAGCTGAGCCAAGGTTCCTCAGTTATCCAACGCTCTGTGATCTCACAGTGAAATGTCTTGTACTCAAAAGTCAAACGTGTGCATATTCCCACACGCTGGCAAGTGGCCCAGCAGAGAGCCGTGGCACTCAGCCATGACCGAATCCGCGTGTGTTTGTGCATGTGTGTGTCAGGGATTCAACCGTACCTGTTGCAGAAAGCTGCTTTCTGTGATTTGTTTCAGTCCGCTCCGGTGTGAGTACACGGAGGACAATGGACTGAAATGAATGGAAATGGCAGCACGTGAATGGAATTTACATAAAATTAGTGAACCACAATACATGGACAAGGGACAGGGAAAAAAGATAATAGATAATAAAAGTGTGTTAGAATTGAGAAAGTAATATTATGAAAATAATTAAATTAAAATCCATTAAAGAGAGCCAGGCCAAAATGTCTATTTCATATTAAATCAAGCAAGCAGGACCAGAGATATAGGCTACGTGTCATGTGTGATGCTGTAGGAAATAAATGTTGATTATCGCTCAGGCTCTCATTGTAAGTTACATTTTATTGATCCCCGTGGGAAATCCGTTCCCTGGCATTTGACCTGTCGAAACCGTTTAGAAGCAGCGGTCAGCCACGCAGTGTGGTTTCTACAGACTAATTCCAGCTCAGATGGCAGCGCCTTGCTCAAGGGAAATAGATGGAAATAGGAGAATCAGGAGGAAAACCAGAACACGATGGCCGAATCAGTGTAAGATATTAAATCAGGAATCACAATTATTGGAGACGGTTTATCACATTATCACACATTATAACCACATATAAATTCTAGCTCGCAGTCAAACTGGCTGCTCATTTCCTGCCGACTTTGACATTTTGCGATTGCGTGATGATGTAACCACACCTCGAGGTGACAACTCAGCACATGGCAGCACTTTAGCTTGAAGTGACTGGTCAGCTAACTGTCATATCACAAAGTACTTATCAGTCATCAGCCCTCGGCCACTTGCTGCTATCAGTCCGTCTTTCTCTGACTCTTCTCACACAGGACAAATAAATGCTGAGTATGTGAGAAGAAGAAAGACATGATCATCACTATCAGTAGTAATACAGGGAAAGAAGAGTTACAAGGGGTCATAAAAGGCTTACTTTTCATATTTTTATATTTCAATTGATTTGTTTCTATTCAATTGTAGCATGTTGCTAAATACATATCTATTTCACCCTGTAGCAGAGTACACTTCACCACTTTTCACCACTTATTTCTGTGGCTGTAATGTGATAAATACCCTTCGTTCCGTGTAGGTTTGTGTGTGTGTGTTTGTGTGTGCTCATGGTTATGCATGTACGTCCTTGGTGCTCTTGTTATAGCTGAGATGTTTCTAACAGGGCTTATCCAATGACAACTGAAGGATGAATGTTCATGGGGGGTCAGACCGCTGCGCTGAATCATTCTCTATCCAAAGATATAATCATACATGCACACACCCTAACCACAGTCACTTAATTAATACACAATACCGTGTACAATAAAGTCAAATATATATTCAAATCGTTATTAGTATGAATGACAGGAGGAATTTGGGTGCTTAGGGCCACCAAAAACTTTTCTTTACAGGGTAATTGCATTGGATTATGTTATAATTTTCAAGGGAATCTATCCACCATTCTATTTTCCAAAAATCTATCCACGTTGGGGTCCTGACGGCAGGATGATAAGCGGAGAAAACCACATCCCTCCCTCTCATCAGGCCCTTCAAATCTTCTTATGGGATCCCAAGTCCACCCCAGGCCAGATTGTATATATTGTATAATCCCCTCATCATATTCTGCGTCTACCCCCTCGGTCTGCCCCTGCTGGAGGGGGGGGGGGACGTTCAAGAACCTTCCTGATTAGATGCTTGAACCGGCACAGCAGCTATCCCTCTCCAAAGCTCCTCAACCTCACCCTTAATGTAAATCCGGTAAACATGTGGCTAAAACTCATTTCATTCGCCATTTTCAGGTGCAGCTTTCTTACCATAACTGCCTGGTGCCCTGATCTGCCTATTGATCTCACAATCCGTCCTTCCCTCACTCATAAACAAGACCCGCAGATCCTTGAACTAAGCATTCTGATCACATCCAATACACTTGCGAAAAGTTAGATTACCTGTGAGAAAGAAAACTTTTTTTTAAATGAAAGGGAGAAACTCTCCCATTCTCGTCGGGTTAAAATTGTCAGCCAGCCCTTTTGACCCAACTGCTAATCTTCCCGGTGCCAGACAAGATGCCAAGTCGCAGTAAAGCACAACAAAGCAGCAGTGACACACAAGTCAGGAGGCCCATACAGTTACAAAGATTCATTTTCTTTCAAAGTGGAAAGGGCAGAAAGTAACTACGCACTCCACGCTGCTCTTGCCAACGGTGCGTCTGCTTTTTAGGATTCCTGTCATAAAGTCACAGAGTCTGAGCAGAATAAACCTGCAAAATAACTATTCAAAACAACAGAAAAACAACAAACCTATAATACAGAAAAATGAAGGAAGTTTATCAGTGCATCGCTGCCTTTTTTTTAGACCATAAAATCTGTCTCTGTCTCACCACTCATCCAATTTTAAGTCTGCCATGATGAGATTTTGGGAGGAAACACTGTGGCTTTAAATGGTAAGAGTCTAGCATTTGTGAGCCCCTCCCCTCCACACACCTCGCTTTCACCTCTGGACACTGAGAAAAGCATACACGGGCCATACATCTGCTGCCAATGTGTTTTATGGCATCCGACTGACCAATACCAGCTGCTGTCACTGAAATAATGCCAGAGAGGCCATTGTAATTTTGGAACGTGATATGCTTGAGATGCATTAATTTAACCAGAGCAGATGTGGAAACCAGGTGCAGGCAGACGTGCGGCGTGACAGCTTCCCTATCCGTTTCTCTTGTTGATTAAAAGCAAAATCCCCTTTGCTGATTGAGAAGCCAAAAAAAAAGAATGAATGTGACTTTGTGTTAGACACGAGGAGTAAGTGAGAGAAGTAACTTTCAGATCAAGAGCACAAACTTGACTGAAGGCCCGCAATATGAGCTCATAGGCGGCTCGTGTGCTGTACCTGGAGATAAACATGGTGTGTAAAGCTGTGTTCAGACGGGATCCCTGTGGGTTACCCATGGTCAAACACACACATGATGAATTTCAATATATTCAGCTAAGCATTAATTATGAATTAGCTGCCTTGTTGGTTATGCATCAGTAGAGAAGAGGCAGACGGAGATATACTGTACAAATACTGTACAGTGAGTGCACACAGCAGAGAAAGCTCATAC
Source organism: Brotula barbata (assembly GCA_900303265.1). Lineage (NCBI taxonomy): Eukaryota > Metazoa > Chordata > Actinopteri > Ophidiiformes > Ophidiidae > Brotula > Brotula barbata. The sequence goes on along the minus strand of OMNV01016077.1, from coordinate 12,628 downwards.
GGAACATGCAAAGGTATATGAGAGTGGCTGTGCAGATGTGTGTACTTCCTGTTACGTGAATGGGGTTGCCCCCCCCTCTTGGGTGTCTGTGTATGTGTGTGCGTGTCTGAGTGTGTGTGTGGTGGGGGTAACCGTATTCTCATTATAAGTCACCCCCCTTGTGTTTTCTTGCTGGAAATCCTTTGTTTGATCCTTCATATATTGCTTTCTGATTGATTACTAATGGATGTTTGACAGCAGTAATGTTATTCATAGATTCCAACACACACACACCGCAGTCAAACATACAACAAAATCCCCCGGAGATCAAGATATTTAGGATTAGTCAGCCTCCATCCGCCCACCCGACCCACAAGCACACACATTTTCACACAGCGTCGGGGTGCTACAGATTTGACAAACTAAATTGATCACACCACAGGTATTTATAAATGTTCAACCTCCCAGGCTGGTAGGAGGAAAGACATTATTCCAGCTCATTCTCACCGACGTGGAATTTTGTAGCATGATGCTTGTTAACAATCAATTTTTTCCTCGATAATACTGCTGCGCATCAGGGACAGCGGATGCTCTGTGGCATGTACATGCAATATAAAACAGGATACATGCTGTAGAAGATATAGGCAGAGCCACAGTCGTATGTTAGAATGGTCTTGTTTTAAGGCACTTTGAAAAATGGAATGAAAATACAAGGATATATGGATACCTGCGGGTACATGTTGAGGGGTTGAGATGTCAACATGTGACCTCCAAGGCAGTTTTGTCTTTTGGAAGGGATGAAAGTACGAGGGGGGAACAATTCAGCCAGCAGCCAGCAAGTACATTATTCCTGCTCATTTGTCAAGTTAATTATCTCATACAACTCAAAGGCCCTTGCATAACCCTGGAATTTCTGAATTATAATCACAGCGATCAAATGACCCAGCTTTCTACCTTAAAGCTACTGTGTGACATGCTGGGAATTTTTCAGTCAACTATTGTACAGGAAAAGTGACTGCATTTATGATGCTTTTTTGTTTGTATTGTTTACTTCTATATAAGCAGTAATATCACAATATAGACTGTATAGTTTGGATTCAAATCATGAAAATTGTGAGATGAAATGACAAAAATCTGGTCAAGGTCGTTCACTTTTTCCTGTATAAAAATCTTATTTAGACATGTAGAAACATTTAGATAAACGTTTAGACAGGCAGATTTAAAATTTTTGTAATACGATTCAATATTTTATAATCCAAGGAAGAATGAAAGATTGGTAATATTTTGTCCATTTAAATAAGAATATCTACTCAAAAATTTTGTATAGTCAATTAACTTACCACCTATTTTGACACTTAATTTTGCTCAATATTTACAGAAAGTGAAATAAAATACAAAATTCTGGCAATTCTGCCAAGCTCTATAGAGCAGACAGAATGTGTTTCGAGAGCTAAAAATAAAATATGGCCTTAATGATCAGTGTTCATGTCTGGTATGAAAACACTGCTCAAAAAACACACTAATGACCCCGTGCATGGACGCAGTATTGGCTCATTAATCAATATAATTTCAAATACTAATTTTGTCACTTAACTCAATCCCAAGATCACGGTGATGCTACAGATAATAAATCACAGCATCAGTGGGGAAATAATTATATTCTGCTTTGCTAACTGGATCACTGAGCCACTTGAGGCGACGTGTTCCACAATCTGGTTTTAGGAAATATTACAGTCCGCCGCTGCTGAGGAATTCCGCATTCATCTGGAGAAAAGCATATTAAAGGATAGATTCACTTTTTTTCACACAAGGTTTTATTAAAAGTATTTTTTTTCATCCTTTCCAAGCTTGCATGGCAAAGCCTCACCAGTCACTCTTGAGGAACTTCCCTTTTGCTCAATCATGGCACAAAGAGGAAATGCTGGCCAAATAAACTTAATCAATGTCACATGAATGTATAAACCGTAACGTGGTGTAACGCACAGAGAGGATCCAAATATCCTTTGTTTTGAAGACTATAGGGGTGCACCATGACGACAAGATTTAATGAGAAGATGCATACGGTGTAACAATTCAGCACTGTGTGTCTGCTTCTCGTTAATATTAAGTTTAGAGGCTGCAGGAATCGCATTATGTAACTCCTCAGAAGGTACAAAGTGCGCTTTGAAACCCAGTTGACTGAAGTGAATAAAGACATGGATAAAGAAATGGACATATTTCTGTTCGCTCATACAGGAGGTGTTACTAGAAATTGGATGCCCTCTTGGCGAGAAGACACAAACAGGAGTACATGACTGTGAAATGCCGATCTGTGCTCATCTCTGCATGGAAGAAGCTTTGGTGAACCATCAAAACACTCACTGAAGATATTAACACAACAATTCAAGGGCACTCTTAATGTTACGCGTTTGTCATTTTGTTTCTAAGAGCACAAAGCATCAAGCTGTGCATTTGCAGAGCATAAAAACAGCGACAGTTGGCCTCGATAAAGAAACTTTCACTATTAACTATTAGATCTGACTATTATGACACAATACTTTGTATGTAGAGTCTGGTGCTACTCAACCAGGCAGTGAAATTAAGCATTCACAGTGAAGGCCAGGTCACCGTAAATGAATTGCTCCTCATAAGTCGGGTGTGTTAATTGGTTTTTGAAGAGACTCTCCACTGAATAACAATCCCGCGTCATCCTTTGTTCTCCTGGCCTTGTTAATTCAAGAATGTGTCATTAGTTTTAGGTCACAAAATTTCAATGAAGCGTTGAATGGGCAGCGCAGGATGAAAAGTGCATGTGCACAACAGGCTGTTCATCCACACATTCAGCCACCTGCAAACCTCACACAAAACACCAGCTAAACTCAAAGGTCCACGCTAAATTATATCCTAATATCTATTCTGAGGAGACATGAGTTGCTTTGATCAATCTTAAAAAAAAAAAAAAAAATCTGTTGAGTTCTTATGAAAGCCAAAACTGTTTCTTATTTTCTTAAAACAAGTGGAACAATCTGCAGGTACAGTGAGATTGTTGTTTCTAAAAATGACTCAATGCAATGAAAAAACCCCATTGAGCATTAGAAAAGAGAATCTGAGACATTTTGATTGCCATGTGATCCATTTTGCTAATATAAATGTAATTTTTCAGTCAATGCTGCATAGGCTGGGCAGACGTAGGAAGATGATCAAAGAAAACATAAACCTAAAATTAGCTGATTTTGTCATTTATTTATTTATTTTCTTTTAAATAGACGGAGCACTGTGTGGAATATTTTGTAAAACTTGATAGCGGCTCCTTCTGATGGATCTAATTGAGGAAATCCCCCTAAGAATACTACGATTTACCACAAGGGGACTATGTCGGTCCACTGTCCATCATGTCTCGTGCTCTGGTGGGGGTGACAGGTAGGACGGAGGAGGTGTCAATCAAACTATCTCCATGATCCCACCCACTCCACAATGTTCGTCAACATGTCAAAAGATCCAGATAAAAAATAAATAACCAGTCTTATTTATTATTCATATTTATATCTTAAATTTATTAGGTTCTAAATAGGTTTGGTGAGCCAACTTCTGTGCATGATTCATGTAGGATATGTTTGGTTGAAGCTCGATTTCTACTGCAATTAATCTTATTCAGTCACAAAATGATAAAATTACACAGAGCGAGAGAGAGAGAGACTTCATTTGCACCTCCTCCGTAATCTGTGACAGTCCAGCCTCCTCCTCCTCCTCCTCCTCCTCCTCTTCCTCCCTCTCCCTCTCCCTGTCTCCCACATCTCTTCACTTCCCCCGCCTGCTCCACTTCTCTCCCCGGTTTCTCTCATCTCCCTTCGCATTCTCCTCCTCCTCTTCCTCCCACTCTTCCTCTCTCCTCGTCTGTTTTCTTTTCATTCTTCATCGTCGACATGCTCCTCACATGAAGTCTGGGAACTTGCGGATCCAGCGGGTGCAGAATAAAAGGAGGCAAATGATCAGTCGGAGAATAACGGAAGAAACTACGGACGTTTCCATCTTTCACTGAGTGCCTTGGCTCGGACGGACCGACAGCATGGATCTGTCATTCATGGCCGCGCAGGTAACACTTCAGCTTTTAACTTCTTCTCCTGGAAATATCGTCACGTCACGTCACATCAGTCGTTGTGTTCTTGGACTCGACAGGCGTGGCATGTCAACAAGTTCAGGAGCGGTTTTTTTTTTTTTACCGTTTTCGCCCGTCTGAATGTCTAAGTAGGTTTGAAATAGCGTTGTTACTGTTTCATTTCTTGAACGGAAATCACCATAACAATCACTGTGACGTTCCTATGATATTGCTGATTGAGTCTTCGAGTGTTTTTGTACTTGAGTGTTGGACTTTGTGGTACTTTTCTTCTAACGATGATAGCTCTGTAGTATATTTTCGTTATAGTTTTGATGGATATCCTTTCATCAAGCTTGAGGATCATTACAGGTCTTTAAACTGACAGATTCATTTACACTGGATTGACATGAATGATTCGCAAGAACAGGTCATTTGTTACATTTAATAAGGGTTTGTAAATGAATGTTTGGACAGTGTGCATTGTAGCTCAGTGACATATTAAAGAATAAGCGTCTTCTGTGGCTGTTCCTCAGCAGTGATTTTCATCTTTCAGAGCCTGAAGTGTGTCTGGTTCATGGCTGTTTGGTACTCTTCGTCCTCATTAGGACGTTAGGACTGTGTCTTTGTCCTTCGCGCCCTCAGTGTCTGGCTCCTTCTGTGTGTCTGATGCTGTGTTTACATTTTCTGTCTGCGCTATTAGAGTTTTGTGACATTGTCCCTCCTGACAATTACTGTTGTCCAGTCCAGACTAGGCCAAAGGGCCCCCGAACCTTTGCACATCAAGGACCCTATAGAAAAGCACTGGACCATGAGTGGTCTTACAGTCTTTTGACCCGATTAAAAGATCGGTCTTCATAGCCCGAGGGGTTTTAACTGACCTGCGTTTTGCTCAATTTGAAGCCGCAAATCGAAAAATGTGTGATGGAAACACTGAGGTTTGGAAAAAGACCTCTGAAATATCACGGAAGGATTTCACGCTCGCTTGAAGGTGGCGAATCGAGTAGTAGTCAGCAAGTAGATAAAGTAAAGTAATTTGTGACCCCGTAATGGAAACAGAAAGAAATTGGTGTTTCCACTGGACATGACATGTAGTGTTTCATTTCCAGGTTGGGACTGATGGATGTTTACAGAAGCACGGTGCGGTTTTGTGGACTAAAGATGAGACAGAGATTCTCTGGAATTTAATCAATGTGATCAAAATATGTGTCAGCAATACTAGATATCTATTTATTTGACTGCTGCCAAATCTACGGAGACTGTTGAAGATTAGCCATTCCTCAAACTAGATTAGCCTCAAGTTTGCTGAGAAACACAGAAAGATTTGATGGTATAATTTCTCAAGAGCTACAAGAATGTTGGTGGTTGAGAAAGGCGAGCCTTATTCATGACATTATTCAATGGTAATAATGCACATGCATACATTATAACCATGGCGAGGTTAGGGTGGTTACAAGTGTCCATGTCCAAGGTCTCTGAGCGAGATCTTAACCCCAAATTTGCTCCTGACAAGCAAATGGGCCTTGCATTGTTACCTCAGCTGTCAGTGTGTGAATGTGTATGAATGGGTGAATGTGAGGAAAACAGAGTAAAAACGATATAAAAACCTTTCTTTTGTTTTACGCACAACTGTAATGGAAAATAGAGCTGTCAAAAATACGCAATTATAATTGCATAGTCAAATATAAAAAAATTCTCAATAACAAAGTAGTTAGTAGAGTAGTTCACAATCATATTGTAGCACAGTAGGTGGCGCTAATGATCATTAAACCATGAAGAAGGTGAAGATTTAGCAAAATTAAGGGCAAGTAACACATTCAAACCATCGGTTGATTTGGAATATTTCATACTAAAACCAAGAGATAACACAGGTCGCTAAGTCGTTATAAGCGTCTAGGTCTCTCACTAGTCACTACACAACAAACTAAAAGCTTAAAATCTCACGTTATAATGATAAGCTCCCAAAGTGTCCACTCATGACGCTTTTGAGTGAGATAACGCATTGTTTGTCTGCGGAATTTAGCACAGCCTAGGCTAACTTGGCTCCTGGTGCTTAGCTACTTCTGCCATTGTCTTCATTGGGAGAGAACACAGCTGAGCAGAACTACTACAATTATCTCACACATGTGAAGCTTAGACAAGAAGTCTGTTTGGTAACTTTATTTTCATGTTGCCCGGCTTTTTTAATTTTGTCAATAAGTAACAGGGAGAATAACAATCCAGTGCTACTTGACTGATGAAAATATGATGATGCATCACTGGTCGAAAGAAACCGTAGAGTATCCGATAATCAGAATAATCTATTGTGACAGCTCTAATGCAAACATGGCTGACGTGTTTTCCTGTATTGTTTGTTGTATAAGTTGTGTTGGGTAGAAAGTTCAGAGTTACATTATGAATTTGTGGACGCAGCTCTTTCAGATAGCCAATTTAAGTACGGTGAAAATCAGTCCAGTCGTCTGAGAGTCACCGTGTAATGGCGACTCTGAATGAAGTCGAGCAAACGTCCCTGGAGTTTTGAAGATCGCCTACACATCAATCCTTCTCAGCGTAGCTCTGCTGCCTGCAAATCACTGGACCTTCACCATCACTTTGTCTGTAAAAGATGACGGATGCTGCCATAAAGACACGGAAAGTTTTTGTCCAACTCTCAAGTGCTGGTGGCAGCAACAACTGACATTCTCAGCCTCGCAGGAAATGATGAATGGATGAATTGTTAATGCTGTAAATAGAATGCGTGAACGCAGATTAATGATATCAATCTTCCAGTATTGAATTTCCCGAAGAAACCAATCTTCTGTGTCATTGTACAGAATACCAGTTCACACCGTTAACATAATTGTTCTGCTGCATTTGATGTTCTCCTCTTTTTGTTGAAATGATTTTGTATCTTATCACAGAAACACGCTAAACAGCCCTGTGTGCTTTTGTGGATAGTGAATCATTTGCATTTGGCAGCAACGCCTCGCTAGTTGGAAATGAAAAAGCCATACTTCATTAGGCTAAACATGTTTGCATCCTCAAGCATTACAAAACAGGGATTAATAGGTGACAATCACATTCAAGCTGTTGAATACGAAGTTGAGGGCAATGATGTCATGTGTTCTTTGTCTCCACAGAAAGACTCAGATGAAATGAAATGTCACTAAATACCTCTCCTCCTTCCCAGAATGTATAACTCCATTCATATAGTGACACTCACTTTTGGGATTTCTTTTACGTTAGAATACCAACTGCTGACTTGTTAATCACATCATGTCTCTGGCTATGAATATGATTAAAATGGCAGATGTTAAAGGGCAACTCCGCCATTTTTACACATGAAAATCAGTTAATTGCGGATTAGCTTATCTTGGCATTTACCACGAGAAAACAGCTCTGTAAATTTAGCAGGTGAAGGGAGCTGTCGTGAAAATGGCCATGGAAATGTCTTGACCTCAGACAACAGAAGAATGGGGGGGAAAAAGTGCACAGAGGAAGAATGCCGCCATTTCTTGCGTACGACATGCGATGTTAGCGTGACTGGATAAATGTGGTAACAGCGGATATTAACCGGACAATTTGGGCAGGAAACAGACATGTAGGAGTTACTGACTTTTACATTCACCACATTTAATGTAAAACAGCTTTTATTTAATGTACATTTTACCTAACTAGTGAGGGAGCTAGCAGTTAGCCAAAGTTGCAGTAGTAGCTGAGCCTGTTAGAAAAATCTGATACTTTTGTAGAGTAAATACCTTAAATATCTCAGAAGAAATGGATATGATGAAATATTTATTCTACGGTCATGCGATGTCGTTCAAATGGCAAAGATTGGATGACGTCGGATAAGAACAAAGAGCAGGCGTTCACGCGATCAACTTGAACTATTTGGTGGAAACACCCACTTTCAAGATGGCTGTCATTAGCCACACACTGCGCAAGTTGGAGCTCAACTACATAATAAGAAGAACGTAGTTGCAATGTAACTCGTGTTTGACATTAAAAGTATCTAAACACAACATCTCCCCCATAATTTTGCCATAGAAACACGCATTATTACCTTGTACTCCGAGCGTTGCAATAATGGTATTTATATTTACTGCCATCTTTAAATGTCAAATCTGACAATGAACACTTCCAGACTGGGAGATGCGAAGCTCTATCAAACAAATCCCATCTCTCCTACAAGTAATTACCAATTTGATGTTGTCGTGGATGGGTATTTCCCAGTAGAGAGGTGACAATTACGGGAATTACCACATCACGGGAACATCACCAAGGATATGAGCTTTTCTGAGCCGAGCCACATGCACGAGGAAGGGGTGAGCGGGGTCCAAAAGATATGCTGAAAATCTTGTAAACATTATGAATAGACGACAACTGAACACAACTCATACTAACATCTTGGTTGGGGCCGGTGTCTGAGCTGGATTTCTGACCTAAGCTTGTGTAGAACCTTGAGCCTAAATTTAATGTCTAAAATAGGTGAATCCCCTTTAAGCATAAAAATGAGCTCCCAGGTGACTATGTAACGATGTAGCTCACGTCTTAGTTTTGAGGTCAGGTTAGATGTGTTGTGGACAGGCTGGACCACAACACAGGCCTCGTCGGGCAGTTTGCCAGCGTTTGCCTTGTTTGAGCTGAGAGATCTGCCACACAGAGCAGCAACACCCTAAAGGCCTTGTTGGACCAGTACACGCTGAACCTTTTCCACATTTTAGCATCCAAACTCTCACATACACACGCACACACACACACACACCTCTTTCCATCAGAAAAGAAAGAAGAACATCGGTAGAAGTGTGTGATGATGTTTCCTTTGTAATGTCAGATTATCATTACATGGATGCCTGGGCAGTACACACTTAAATAAGATGGTTTCTGTTTCTATTTTCTCCATATTCAATAGATGTTTTGTCTTTTCATGGCAGGCCATCAGCGTTTCTCATTGCTCATTCACTTATTCAGCCGAGCGGCGACTGTGAGTCATTCCACCTGACAGGACTGTCCATCTTTCCACGTATTAGAAAGGACAGACAAGAGTGAAAGGACGGAGAAAGAGGGAGCGGCTGACAGCCTCAACACAAACAGAGCCATCTGTATCCACAACACCCAGCCCCCAGACTGGGGTCAAACGGAATTGGCAAATACACTCCGGTTAATTTAGAAGCCAAATTATGGGTTTTGACTCAAAGGACAATATAGAAAGGGCCAAAAATTCAACACTATCAAAGTAGGAGACTTTGAAATCACTCCAGTGCGATCGTCCAGTCTAAACTGAGCTCCCATGTTTGTGTGATTTTGAGGTGGAGATGAGAGAAACGTGACGAAACGTTTGGTCGTCAGCCAAAATGACGGTCCTAGATGGTCCACTGGGTACAATGTAGTGCTCTTGGGGCCAAAGACGACTTGCAAGAACAGATGGATGACAAGTTGATGGTGTGTTTCTGCCAGCACAATTTGTTTTCTGCTCATCATAGTGCTCCGACTGACCAGGCGTACATCAAAGCTGACATTGCACAGATTTTATTTAGCAGAACAAACAAGATTGCTGTAATCGTACGCTTTGCAGGCGGCATTATAAAGTTTTAGGCGCTAGAATTATTAATGTTAACCTCATTAGGCAATGTGTGATGGTCACGACGATTCAATTCGTTGATTGATTGTTTGATTCTTCAGCCTGTCAGTGTACCCAGCAGGTTGGCTGGTAATTGAGTGTAAGTGACATATGACCGAGGCAAGACCTTTCGAGCGGTAATAGAAGTTGTTTGTGAGCCAGCCTCTGATATGATACACTGATATGGAGATGGAGATTGAATAGTTCACAGATCAGATTATATTCCTATAAGCCGCCTTTCAAAATGGCGGCAGCCATATAGGGCCTATATCGCCATCATCTTTGTTATGAGTTCCATATAAAAGGAATTACATAATCACGTTATCTGAGTATGGATTCTTCATGCCCAGACAGTCCGTTAAAAATAAATCTCTTGGTTGCCATAGCAGCTTATTTGAAGGCTGTAATAATGAACACCAGCCTTTTCATCCAGACGACTTCATTTCCCCGATGGTTTTTGTCTGCTTTCTCAACAACTGCTTTCATGTGAAGGCTGTATTCTTGTGATATATGAGACTAACCCCACCCCAAATTTCCTTCAAATATCGGTTCACTTCAAAACAATTTGGTGAAACTTAAGATAGATTAACACCGCTGATACGATTGAAAATCTGATGCACTCGTCTGTTGCTTTGTTCCTCCGTCTATTTTTAGCCACCTTCTTGGCAGAGCAATTTTAGGGTATTAAATTGGCAATGATTTTCAAACGTGCTTTAACCTGCACATTTTATAACGTAATGTCTGTGCGGCATGAGATAAAACTTGTAAACAGTCAAATCGTTAGTCCACATTTGTTTTGTGTGTCTGTGTGTGTGTGTGTGTGTGTACAATTAACGAAATGTGAATTCACACATCCTTAAAAACGCAGCCCACAGGGGAACTGTAAGATATTTATGGGCTGAGAACAGGCAGTGAGCAACAGACAATCCAGCTAATGAGGAAGACGGAGAGAGAGCCTTGAAGTGACGAAGATGTAACCCTGTGTGACACATCTCCATGAATAGATGATTTTCATTGTGGGGTTGAAGGAAAGGTCAGACTCCTCACAGCAGGTACTCTCACTTAAATACAGTATACTTCAATGGGTGGAGGGTACTCGATTACATCCACCCAGGTACTCTAATTGCAGTTATTTACAATCAAAGTGGACCGTTACCATGGAATGTGCAGTAAGGAGTATAATTTTTACATTAGATTAAATCTACTTTATTGTTATTGCACAAGCTACAAGCACAGGGTACAACCAAATGTAGTTAGCATCTAACCAGAGTGCAAAGGAGAAGTAAAGTACTGTGTGATTTACAGCAAATGAGGGCTACGGGAATGTTATTTATAAAATGTTTGTTTGTTTTTTGAAAGTGAGTCTTCAGTTACTTCTTTTACTTCATTAAAGGATTTGAGTAGGAAGAAATATATACTGCAGACGAACGGATGATGTTGTGTACTTCTGCGGCTCCTCATAATCCAAACACACTCATTAAAAAATAATGGCGTATGATTTCTAGCTGAGTCGATCGTGGAGCGACTCGGCAGGAGGTTGCGTCGGTCGAACAGCTGCAGGTTACGCCCCCCTCCCGTTAAAGTGAGAAATCTTTACGCTCTCTATGGAAACAATCGACTAACCATCAGGAACTAGCAGGTCTCTATATTTGGCAAGGATTGTTTTATGAAGCAGGTGGTGGACGGCCTTGTAACGAGTTATTGGTTTAACGTAGAGACGGTTTCCATGACAGAACCCACGGTCGCGATCTCCTGTTATGTTTGAGGCATCTTTTTTCACCGTATGTTTGCACTGCCATCGCAAATGTTTCCCTGTTGGCCTGTACCTGAAAATGATTGCATATTGAACAAAGTCCCAGGGTGAATTAATGGAGCGTGAAAAGGAAATATAAAGTAATAACACCATCCATGATCGACCTAACCGCCTAACTGCGTGATGCTTACTACATACTGTAACTGTGCCTCTGATATTCAGCACGTATAAATGATGTATTCCTATATATAAATAATCCATTTCGCACTCATCCTGAGATAATTTTGGTGCAGCCTCGACCCTTTTCATTAAAATAAAAAAATGCGACTTGGGGGTAAAATTTAATGCAAATGAAAACAGCTTTCAGTCCCTTTTAATAAAGTTAAAATAAAAACAACGACGACAACAAAACATTTGCCACTAAAGATCATAAAATGCAAATGTGACTCCAGCTCATGAGCAGCTCGTGTTGAGTGCTGGTGAAGAACCAAATGGCAGCACTCGATTACACACCACCAGAGGAGAAAGTGGTAATAAATTATCGCAACGCCTCCCCGTAATTTATTGAGATCATTATGCATTTTTGGAACTGTTAGCGAGCTAAATGTAAAGTTATAAAACGTGATATATAATGCATCAGGTAGCCTCCTGCACAGCACTTCAAGTTTGCAAAGAGATGTCAATTAAAATGTCCCCCTTCAATGATTCAGGTGCAGTAAGAGAGCGACCAAGAAAGAACACGTTTTTTTAGCAGGATTAATTCAAAAGTTATGAACTAATTTAGATGAATTATGGGGAAATTTTAGTACGGATCTGGATTTTGTGAGTGTTTTTTTTCTCATTTTCTTCAAGAATAATCCACTCATTTCAATAAGTATTTAGATCTGGTGGACAAAAATGTGCATGGGGCGGGGAGCACCTTAATGGAAAATAGAGCAGAAACATGCAAGAAGCTGTGTAGCTGAGACAATGCTGAGTCAGTAGCTTGCAAACAGGCTTGATGAATCATTAATCACAAAGAAACAAGATAAGTTTTCTTTTCCGTTTCAGAAATGTGCCAGATTTTACCTCAAAGTGGACTCCCCGACCGTGGGAGCCTTCCCGCAGTGGCTAAATAAATTTAACAAGTGCACCAGAGCAGAAAAACCTGTAGTTGAACTTGCTGTTGTACTCAGCTCGACTCTTTGAATCCGACCTTGAATTTTTGTTCAAAGAGAGCTGTCCC
>OMNV01016074.1:33024-47619 GCA_900303265.1 Brotula barbata | reverse complement strand
CAAAGTCAAGTGTCAGCATTGTGGGCTATCCACGCTGAATGACAGACAACCTGCCACCTGGATTACCCTACCGTGATCAGTTTACACAGCCGAGCGGCAGGATTTAGGTGGTTCAAGGTAACCCATCTCGTATTCATGTAGGGACTTGTAGTGACCACTTCCGAACTTCTTCTGTATCTCTATTAGGTGTTACATAAGTAGAACTCGACAGCAGCTTTTCTGCATCTTTCCCGATTTGAAAAGCCAAAATACTCTTCATCCATCACTACTTTCTACAGCCTCTGCGTCAGGACTCAGGGTCTGCTTTCCCTTGACATAAGACTCCATCTATTCCTTTTTTTCCACCCTTCGTCTTCCACCCGTCTCCTCCTCTTTGGGGGTAAAATAAAATCAGATCAGTCTCACGTAGAGGTGAAAAGCTTAATATGTCCATGTATCATTTGTGTCCCTCAGCTGTTGACTCTTTGGCGTCTTTGTCCCCGAATGATTTTCCGTACATTTGAACTGAAGCAGCAGTCCGGTTTATTTGCGCTCTCAAAAGCTCCAGTCCACAGAACCGTGTTGCTGTGTGCATAAAGACGAGTGCCTTACGCCGAGGACTTATAACCTATGACATCATCGTCATATTTGCTTGCTCATCGTTTGTGCCCTGCTATAAATAGTTATCAGCGCGGTGCAGAACATGCGGCTCATCCCTGAGGAATTCCCATCGAAATGTGGCCTTTTGATACACGCAAACAGGAACGGGCCGAGAGACGCCTGTTTGAATCGACCCTAAGGCGGCAAAATCACTCGCACACGAGCGTTATCCAAGTATTTTTAGATTAAAGCACTTCCTGTCCGGTCCCTTGTGTTCTGTCAACAGTTGGGCCACATCAGCTGTTCCCTTTGTGCTGAACACAGTCAGCTGCCAGTCCTGGCCTCGACTGGAAGGCCAGCGCCGTTTCTCCCACACATACACACACACACACGCACACACACACACAATGTTACTCCGTGTCCGAACAACCAACCAGGTCACCCTGCTAATCAGCGCCCAGTTGATTGCGTAATATTTACACTGTCCTCCTTCAGAGGTTTTGGATGAGAGAAGTTCTTCTAATGTGTTTACTGTAACGTATACATTTCACACCTCACACAACCCACATGAAGGTCACATTGTATGTGAAGAGGTAGCTTTGTGGTGAAGTGTGTGTGTGTGTGTGTGTGTGTATACAAGTATTGTTGGCTGACGTGCAGTTTTTCTTGGCGTTGTACAGTGTTGTGTTGTGGCCATATTTATTGCTTGGTTGGACCTCATGTGGCACCTATAGGAACAACAATGTGTCTGTGCAGGGAACTTGGAAATAATAAGGTAAAGGTAAAAATAGTTTTTATCACTGAAATGGTGACTATTTGTCAGACAACGTCCCCCTGACAACCCATTAGTTCATAAAATGATACGGAGGATTCTGGAGCGTATACAGCAGATTGTGTAGTGGCGATGATCTTGAAGCATTAAAGCCTGACTGAGTAAGTGTATTATGCAAATATGCGAGGGAAATCAGGTTTGCAAATGCTGAAAGCTGCCAGAGGAGATATGAAAATTGGTTAGGAACACAACAAAGTTTTGGCTTTATGAATAAGCACATATGCCATAGTCGCTGCAGGCGAGCCACTGTCTGATGCATTTAAAGTCGCTGCGGAAAGACACCGAACACTGTAGATTTTGAAGCCCAGGGGTGTGCTTGACAGAATGCCATTTGAATAGCGAACACGACGCGAATAAACAAACGTTCGTGCGGAGAGTGTGTTTCCAAAGTGTGTTTCACAGATATCTCAACAGGTAAAGCCTTTTTTTTGTGCCACGTCTCAGGGTGGAGCCTTAATTTTTTTTTTTCGATTTTATCTGCGAATTGAACTTGCCGTTTAAGTTCAACACTTCATGAGAAATGTTCTGTGACGCACGAGGGAAATTCTCCACAATCCTTACCGCCGTGGTCCCAGGTGGTGTGTGGGGAGCAAAGTTGTGGCTTGTTTGGTGCCGTTTGGTACGGTCCGGGTAGGATTCACCGAGCGGTGGAAAAATACCAAAATGCCCTCAGGGCAACAGGCACTCAGGGGTTGGATGACTCGAAAATGTGATCCTGTCGGTGCTCTCTACTTCAGAGGAGATGATGAAGCTTTTCTCAGGTATTTTATCAGGTGTGTAAGTGGAGGCAATCTATCATCGAACAGAGACCGTTCTCTGACCTGTCTTTGAAGACTGGCTAGACTGTCACTCATCCATTATGGCAAACAGTGGAGTTAAAAGTCCTGTGGAACAGTCTGAAATTTCATTTCCCACCGCTCAGGAAGCTGCGTGAGTGCTACTGTACGGCGGGTGAAAAATGCCATACGCTGGCTGCTCCCAGCATCATTTGAATGTTGATGGTGTCATTTGTTGTGCCAAAGCCCCCCAAAAAGAGAAGAAGAAAACTGAAATGAAAATGAATACCGGAACCAAGCAGTGAGCTGAACAGCTGGTCCACCATGAAGATCTTTGATTTCTTTATAAGAGAGCAACGTTTCAGGGAGTAAAGCAAAAACAAACTGCAACGCATCCTCTGCACTAATAATGACAGCTGATGTGATTTTTTTCCTGGGAAAATTCTCAACAATTATTAACAAATGGACCTGCAAACACTGGAGGATTCGCACACTGTCGTCGTTTTTCATCCTACGACAGAAAATCAGATATCGAAACATCCGTCAGACCAGATCTCTTTTCCAATGAAATCCACCGCAGCACTATACGGCCAGCTGAAGGGGTGTTGATGTAACACTGGGTCAGTTTTGGCAGGGTTTGAGTGATGTCATCCAGGGCAAACTCCAGGGCTGCAGCAGCTGTGATGGAGAGCGATAGCTGCAAACCAGGACTGAAAGGGCTGTGAATGATAAAAAGGAGACTTGTGGGGTAACATTTGGCATTTTCTGTCCCTCTGTTTGTGTCGGTCACCGTGATCTGTGGGTCGTAGGGGTCCTGCCGTACCTTTTGTTGGCCCTTTTCTTTAATAGCTGGCCGTGCGGTGCAGCTGCTTTCAGAGAGAAGGTACAGGGAGTGAAAGTACAATTCTTTCTCCTTGTCGTGCTTTTTGACAGAATCTATCTGGAGTTCCAGTTAAATGCCTTGAGATTCTCTCTGTAACGTTGGAAAAGAACAACCTCGATCCGAAGCTTAAAAACTAATTATGCTCTGCTGAAAAGTTACCTCTGGAGTTCCAAAATGTAGAAATGTATTAAGGTGTGATGATTTACGGCTCAGATTGGATTTTGAGGATCAGTGCTTTTGACCAAATGACAAATTCACACATTATTTAAGTCTTATTTCCTCACCGGTAAAATTGAGGTGATTGCTGACAAAGCGTCCGCTCCTCGTCTAAATTGTGTGATTTGTGAGGCTCGCTTATGACGCTGATGATATCAAACGTGTTTCATATCTGAACACGTCGGCGGGTCCGGAGCTGAAACTGCTTGTGGTCTTATCACTTTCCAATTGAAATCTCGTGTGATGCTACATAACTCTGTGACAGCACAGACTGGGGTCCGGGAGAGATCGTGTACCGGATGTCACCGTGTGGCGCTCTCATGTACTGTGAGTCGTACGGCCATCTAAGCACTCTGAAAATGGAGTCAACCTGAAAGTTACATCTGCTTTGAGCTGCAGACTTTGGGTGAAATCACGAACACTCTCTGTGTATGTTAGAGAACTCGTGTGTGTCTAAGCTTGAAATAGGCCCCCGTGAGTCATTGTTTACTGCTGCTTTGGTGATCAGGATAAGCACTCTGCATAGGAACGCTGTGTCATCATATATATTCATATTAGTCAGACATTACCACTATTTTCTAGCTTTGTTTGACGCCCATTGCAACGATCGCAACAACATATTACACATATTACAAATACAGAGGTCACACGTTAATGAACGAGGCCTTTTTAACATAAGCGCTTTAATATTTTGTAATCACTTTTACTGACGGTGCAACAACAAGTCAGTCAGACGCTCCGCTGCTCACTCAGAAACGTATTTACTTGTAAATGTAAGTCATCATGGTATGCTGTTCAGAATTGCTGATCAATAGCAGACAGAGACAATTGGCTGTGTGGTATGTGGCTCTGGTCACCATAGCAACAGCTCATCTAAGTTTTCTATGGGATCTTACTGTGCATCGCCTTGTCAGTGCTCCCTTGCCATTGTGGTCAATGAAGCAAACTATTGCTTCTTAGTTTAAAAATGAAAAGCCGCCGCTGATGAGGAGGAAATTCAGCAGCAGGTGAGCGCGTGGCGAGGAAGACGAAGATTCACTCATCTATGTCTCGAAAGGCTTAAGCCGTGAACTGTGTACTGCCTGCACACGTCTGAGTGTTCGAACGTCGCTGGCATTGTTCACAACGTGCGTCTAATTATGATGTTATTTAGTCTACAGGGGAATTTAGCTTACAAGGGACGACTGGAATCTCGACATCATAAATGTTCCATTCTCAGGCCTGTTGCCGTGGGGCGGAACATCCACCCCACGGTGCAAAATATTTAAAGGTCAGATGTGATTGTCAATTAGAAGCGTCTGTACCTCTCGCGCGGTAAACTCCTGGTGGAGATGTAGCCACGGGGCCTTCACGTTGACATTTTCACTCAGATTTTTCTTCTGATGGGGCTTTGAAAGATTGTGTGCCAACTATCAAACGTTCTAATAAACCCAATCTGATGAGCGCGGCAACACGCAAAGATAAACAGGTTTTTGTTTTGTGTAATTATCGCGCATTCGTACCCTTACCGTACATTCATGTAAATACTGGGCATGTGGTGAGTTTGGCCTACACTGCCGCCAGACTCATAGGCTCACAGAGGACCGCTTGGGCTTGGGCTCGGGCTTGGACTTCCTGACTGCTGGTCCAAGAGGGGAGAGGCCGAGTGGGATCCCATTACTGCAGCCTTCTGCTGTGATGAACAGACATGTTTCCATTACCGACTGCCAGTAAGTTTCATTTATATCTGCTGATAAAAACACAGGAAGAGAAGAGGTATTAAAAAATGTATGATCCTTTTAGGACCTGGAGGGTCTACAACACCCCGCCTCGCTCTAACACACCACAGAGGTCCATAAAATGGGTAACTTATTTGATTTATCTTTTTGCTGCATACTAGAGCTGCAACTAACAATTATTTAGATATTTGACCTGTCAATATCTCTTTGGCTCCGTTCAGCTTTTACTTCATGAACTCATCTTTTGAAAATACCCTTTGATGACCTTTGCTGCACTACAAGAAAGTATGAAAACAAATAAATGTGTTACAGAAAATCCACAAGGGTCACAGCATAAAAAATTCATTTGAACCAGAGCAAACTTAACTTGAGGATTTTTGAAAGTGTTTCATGGAATAATAAGGGAACTCAAAATCAATGCGACAGAGCTTTCGTTTTTCTACCTGTGTACAGTTTTGTATATATTTTTTTAAATAAATGGTGGCGAATGTAGGTTTGTTTACTGTATTATAATATTGATGACCATCTTGCCATTTTTGGGGTTCAAATTTAGCACCTGACTAACTAAAGAGTCTCAAAAAAGAGAGTAGGGATCAAAGAAGCTCATCTCTGGTGTCAGCGCTCCTCCGGTGTGGTTTCAGTTTAGACAATTAAAGTAATTATGGACAATTGTCATCATGTCGACTATCTGTCCCAGCGTCCCAGTGGTCCCTTTCTTCTTTTCTTTGTCAGCTCCTGATTTCTTATTGCTCAGATCCACTTTCCCTCCTCTTCCTGTCTCTGTTCTGGGGTTTTGGAACTTGAACTTTTTGTTTGCCATGCTCGTAGTGCTTCCCAGCTCACAGCTTTTTGGCATCTGCGTGCTCTGGGCGAGCGTGGAGAAGGCACCCTCGTGTGATACAAGTCGACAGAAGGCAAATGGATGTTTCCCTCAGCTGCCTTCCAAACGCCGTGCAGGTCAAAGCCCTCTGCCATCCACTGCAGATCCCCGAATCGTCTTTTTCACAGCTTGCTCTGAATGAGCCGCCTCCATCTGAACCTGAAAAGATCTGAAATAAATCAGTCACTATGTGTCGCTTAAAAACAGACGACGTGGCGTCTATTTATAGAGATTTTCCAAAAAATTCTTTCGTGCGGAATGCTGAACGGAAAGTATCTGTAGAGGGGCTTATTTTCATCTCTGAAAGCAAACGGTGTCAAAGACGTCATTAAGCCAAACATCTGTGGTTTAAACTGAACCTATTTGCTTTCTGTGTTTGCCAGCTGCATCCTGGCCTCCCCGAGTATCATCATCATCCCACATTTCAGCCTGGAAGTCTTTATAGATAAAGATGTCTTGAATATTTTCTCAGGATAATGAATGGTACGTAATGGCGATAAGCTCCGCGCAGTTTCCTTTCGCTGATGAACACGATTGTTTTTCTCACGTGGTGCCAGATCACAGATGACTCATTTCCTCTTTGCCATTCGACGGCCTTGCTCCCAATTAAATCTGTCAGCGATGAAAGGCTGCGGTTAATACCTGTGCCTATAAGAGCTTCACGCTACTTTTTAATGATGTATATTAATGGCGTATACCCCAAGATGGAGCTTCACCTCTCTGTGGCACTGTTACAAAGTCTCAGAGTGTGTGTCTGTGTGTGGATAGCCATGTATTATTGAATGTTTATTGAATTTATTGAATTATTAAATATCTAACACGTAGGTTAGTGGATATATTGTTTTTCACCCCATCTATAAAGTCCGCCATAGGGGTGTGGAAACTTGGGATGATCTCCAACATGTGCACACAAAGAAATGTTGAACAACAACACCAAACTCTACAAAGGGGAGTAAACTTTTGCTATTAAACACACGGCGGCATAACGATTAATAATAAGAGGGATTTAGAAACAGCTGTCTGTCAAATTGTTTGGAAGTTTCAATGCTTTTCTCACATTCAACAGAGTACTTTTCACTTTATCGGCAAACACGTTAAGGTGTAGGATGCCGAGTTCTGCCTGTCCAAACAAAAAACTAGTATTCTTATTTCTTTCCTAAATATATACAATTTGTTGGCACGATTCACGATCTTTACCAGCTTTCTCCCACAGGCAAGATTTTCAGGTGAAAGCGCGTGAAAGCCGAGCGTGTTCATCTTCGGCTCGTTCCGGAACAACCAGCCAGCACAGACGTAATAAATCTGAACCTGAGCGTGAAGCCGGTGGCAAAGATTGGCTGTTGAATCAGCAGAGGAAATAAAAACACTAAAGCGGCCCCTGTGATGGCTCCACGTCCTCCGACATCAGGACGAACAGGCATTTTTAGCTGTGTTTAATCCCCGGGTCCCAGATGTTCACTCCAGCATTTGGATGTGGAGCTGCGGGCTCTGTGTGGCTGTAATCCCACAGTTTCCCATGCAACACAATACGAGACGCGCTTTGGTCGTACTGAACTCTAATGAACCTGTAAATCCACTGCTATGCTCTAGATTTGGGTGCTGGCTCTATGAGGGAGGAGAGGGAGGGGGTTGGGATTATAGTGGCACCTACAGCTACGGTTACATAATCCTGAGTTGTTGACCGGCACACGCGTGACATCAGAGACGGAGCACAGAGCTCGACCAAGGCCAAACGTTCTCCTTCACTCGCCGTCTCTGACTTTTATAATCTGACTGTAATATTCCTTGGTTTATTTCACTTCTCGACCCATGACGCTGTCGATATCTAACACACACACACACACGCACGCTGAGAGTATAACTTAAGCACCTTGGTGGAGGTAATTAAATCTATGGAAAGAAATCTGGTGTCTCGGGCTCCCCTGAGGTCCATTCTCCACAGCAATTTATTTTTATTACTTTTACGTCAATCCATTCACAGAATTTAATCTACCTGCAGAAATTACACCGATGATAATCCAAACTTTATTGTGTTTGAGAAATGCCTGCTGTAATTTCATTACACCTTGATCTTTCTTTATTCCCCAGTTGACAGATAGACGCTGCGTTAATTCCCTCTGGATTTACCGTTTCTGACTTTTATCTGGATTTGGGAGCGAGCGGCGTGCGGCTGAAACGCTCCGGTCGGCCGCGGTGCCAGCGGGCAGAATAAAACCGCTGTTCGGCTCATGATCTCTGGGCCGCGTCGTGAGGCTACCGTGCCTTTCCTCTGCTCCGCTCACCTCGCTGCAGGCTGTGTGCGTGTGTGTGTGTGTGTGTCTCACAGATAAGCGATATGTGTGGCACACACACTGAATGGGCTGCCCCCTGCCTGTGATTGATAATGTGCCTCATTATTTGTGCCATTTCATCTGAGGCTTCCAGGGAAAGCTTCAAGCTGAGCCTGTCTGTCTGCTTGGAATACCTGCTAATGACTGCGCACAGTGCCCCTCCCCCAACCCCGCTGAACCCCGGGCAGCCGTACAACAGCCCGAGTGCCAGCGAGCGCAACCTTGGCCAGGAATGCAGACCATAATCACACACTTACGTTTTGGAAACGCTTGTATCAGTCCTCTTAAAAAATGCGAGCATGGCCTCAGTGCACACTGGAAGGCTTGACCGGGCCCCACGGCGGCTCCCATAAAAGGAAATGAAATATGTCAATATTATGCCTGTCCAGGCTGGAATCTGCATTTAGCACAATTTGAAAAAGGGGCGGGTGTCTGGTGGTCGCTGGTTCGATCCCCGGCCTGTGCCCCTTGCTGCATGTCATCCTCTCTCTCTCTCTCTCTCTCTCTCTCTCTCAGCCCTGTCCTTCCTGTCTGTCTCTCTGCTGTGGCTGTCACAATAAAGCAGAAAATGCAAAAAAAAAGAAGAAAAATGTTTATATATATACATATATATATTGGGAACATAAATGTTTTTTCAGATATTTTGAATTTAGTAAAAGAAGGAGAATTTCAAACTTATGAACTGGCCCAAATGTGAAGCTCTCAAAGATTTGGTGGCTTCCTTAATGGATTAGTCATTAAATTTGGCATTTCATTGTTAATCGCCAGATTAGTCGAAGAGCAAAATTTATTCATTCAATCATCCTAAATCTGGAAGGATTGAGGATGTGTCTTCATTTTCAATGATGTCGAAGAGATAGAAACAAAAAGAATTAGCAAGAAAACAAGTTAACTGATAGCTACAGTTGTGTGTGATAATTGTAAATGTTGTTAATGCAACACTAAAACTAATTCCCAAAATCATCGTGAGATCATTTTTTGTTTTTCTTGCTGCTCTCACACACGAAGAGCAAGAAAAGAAATCTGCTGATTCGCATTTACACAATGCGGTCGTAAAAGTGCATCACCTGCGGCCGTTCACTGTCGGCCAGCTTTGGGCGGAGGGCGGAAATGTGCACGGAAGTGAGGTCAGACCTGCAGTGTTGCTCTGGAAGGGGTCTGAATGACAGGAACAGAGAGGAGAAGGAGATAAGCAACAGGAAGAGGCTGCTTTGAAAATCCTGTCACCAGCGATGACTTGTGCCGGCCGGATGGGGAGGCAGGCTGGAGGAAGATGAGGGTTTGTGGGTGACATTCTTCAGGCCCTTCATGCATTATTTAAGTCTGGTTTCAGCCTGTTTACTGGAGGTGTCGCACAACAGCGAGCTACACGACAGATAAACGAAAAGAACAAAAGAAAATTAATGAAAAGGCGTGTTTAGTGGAGCAAAACATAAATCAGGTTTGGGTTGTTTGCATTCGGAATTTTCGTGTTATTATATTTTCAATTAGATACAACGAGCACAGCGTTATTTTGGTGTGTAATCTTTTATTCTTGGAATCTGACATTGGGAGTTAATGCATGCGCAGTATCCAATCTGTCTGGAATAAATTGTGTTGATGAGATTATATAGAAGAGAGAAATTTCATTGCATCCTATTGATTTGTTATCGTACGCAAATGCCGTATTTGCCGGCTCCACACGCTCTCCCCCACGAGGTTCCCCAGAAGTCCAACGAGACAAATGACAGTCGAGCCAAAGCTGCAGGTTAAGCCACAATAACAGCCAGTGCTCCGAGATGATGTGAAATATCGGCACAGGAACCTTTTCAAGGACACTCCGCATTAAAAGCACACGTGGCAACCGACTTTGAAGCGGCTGCAGAGGAGATAACGACGCAAACTACAAAGGAACTCATGTACAAAGCCGCGTGCAAACAAGCGGAATTCTTGTCGGAATGCTGGCATTTCTGTCTCTCTTTTTTTTATTGATACACTTACACACTGCACCATCGTTTCCCCCCGATTATCGTGTTGCCAGAGCTCCACTAGAAAGCGCGGCTTTATAAATATACGATAAAGACAACGCTCCCTCATTCCTCGCTTATTACGTTTCAGGCGTCACGTTTAGTGCAGTTGTCCCACTGACTTTATTAAATATGTTTATTTGAACGGGGCTATCCGTTGAATTTTGCAACAGATAAAATGATATCAAGGCAGTCCTGGATTGAAGGATACAGAGGCATCTAAATATCTATCTATCTATCTATCTATCTATCTATCTATCTATCTATCTATCTATCTATCTATCTATCTGTCATCCATCCATCCATCCATCCATATTTAATGGTTTGTTCACATTAATTACCAATAAACAATATTAGTTTCATCAAATGCTAATTAAAGTTTCTTTGTTTTTGCATTTTGTCTGAAATAAACGCCAAATGAAGCAGTAAGGATTTAAGTCTCTGTACGTTCTTCTGTATTGTATATTATCCATAGACACGCCCGTGTGTTTAAAACAGCCTGGAAAAATTCGCTCTTAACCTTCTCTCGACGACTTTTTCTTTGAAAGCAGCGGAGAAACAATATAATGATGCACGGCACAAAAACAAAATGTCAACAACAAAATCCGCGCTCCGAACACCAACCGTTCTTCTGTAGCGTCCCTGGCCTGTTGCAGAGAGTCTCCTAAAATAGACCGGCAACATAATTGAGTCCCGCGCACATTCCTTCCCCCTGAAGTTTCTGCCATTACAGCTGCAGACTGATGTTGATATGCTTGATGCTGCTATCTCTGGGCTGCACTGATGACAGATTTAGATCAGCCGTCCTCTTCATCATCCGTGTTCTTTAATGTAGGAGCCGTTAGCGTCGCACGTCTTTTTCCTTCATGTGGTTAGAACTTCCCCGTGGTCACAATTGTAATGAGGAATAATGTCTGCGCAGCGCGATGGTGCAGATTAAGCGCTCGCCTCGGGGCGTCAGTGTTCACACCTCGACTCGTATGCTGACAATATGCTGTGGAAATTAAACCAAAGCCTTTGTTATTGTCATTAAAATCTGAAATCTGAGCTGACATATGGCCGCGCTGAACGTTCCGGCGTTTCTACGTTCATACTGAGTGCAATTTTGCTCCATGTGACATAAAAAGATGGATTATTAATTTACAAATCAAACCCATCTTTCTCATGAATGTGTCTTCTCCCCTTATGTCATGTGTCCTGAGGGAGGATAATATGGGATATATAATCCCTGCAGCATATTCTGGGCCGGCCCCGTGGTCTCCTCTCAGTCAGATGTGTCTGGAACACCCCATTAGGACCAGGAACCTGAGAGATCTGAACTCTTCCACTTTTTGACCCACCAGAGAGGAGACTCCTCAGTTTTGGAGGTGCTTACCCTCATTACAGCCACTTCACTCTCTGCGAACTGATCTGTTGCATGTTGGAGGTCACAGCTCGATGAGACCGACAGGACTGCGTTGGATGCGAGAAGCTGAGTCATCACTTTGCAGCAATTTAGTCATCACACGAGGGCAAATTACAATTTCAATTTGAATTCAATCTATTGAGCAGCACCAGGGAGGCATACAGGAGCCATCCTGATTATATGCCCAAATTACCCCTAATCTCAGGTGCTTTTCTAGTTTGGATGGATCCATAACGAGAACCTGGAATGGCAATGAGACGCGGTGGAAGCAGCAGCAACAACAACAACAACAACAACAACAAACTAAATACAAATCAGCCATACTTTTCTTCTTTTCTGCACTACCTGATCATCAGCGATTTAGAAATCACAGCGACTCCTTGCACGCTTTCACTCCTTGTATGACGTTTTGCCATTTTCAAAGTCAGACGCTTGTTATCTCCTCCCACAACGACCTTGTAGTTTGTGGGATGATTCGTCTTTGCAGCGTGTGAACCACAAAGTCACCAAGACAAATGTTTAAAGGAAATATTGTTGATTAGAACTGAAAGATTAAACGAAGGATTTATGAAGCTGTGTATCCTGAGCGACAACCCCCCCCCCGACACACACACAAACACACACGCATACACACACATAGACTAGCTGCTGGCAGTCTGCCCATACTACTGTTTGTACTCTCCTCACAGAGGGATGATAGTATCTTCCAGTAAGATGGAGGGTTCATATTTATGCAGACTACAGACCGAGCGTTCTGTTGGGACAGTATTGTGCACAGCCTGACATCAAACGTTCCATTGATTTGTGCACGATCATCATTTTTCGAAAATACCTGCGAAAGGCCACCCGTTTGTTTGCTGCGGCTGCTACAAATGCTTCCCTCTGCTGAACATGAAATCACGTCGAGCAGCGAGGATTCATGGGTTCGTTTGGAGGAGGGTTGTGGTTTTAAAAATTTATGGTGGAAGAAAATTTGATCGAAAACCTGACAGGTTTATCTGTGATTTACGAGCCATCATCAGCTGAGTTTAATTGCTTTGCTATTTACTAGTCGACTGAGTCAGCCAATATAGGTGACCAGCCTCAGTATGTTTGGGGGCTGGGGGAGGGGGAGACTTATTACTTTCAGTGCATTTTGACACCAGCGCTTTTTAGGTCCGGTTCAAATGGAATCTGGGTCGTTTACCCCCATGATGCAGTTTGTTTGGCGGGTGTGAGCACAATAATTGCACTCTGGTGCGAACCAAAACAATCGCAGAGAGACCTAAGAGAGACGGAGAAGGTCTCCGTCCCACACCAACTATGGAAGAGTTTGTTTGTGGTGGGAAAATTATCTGACCTCGGTCCGCCCCCAACTACCAGCTGAACTCATAAACGTCTCCGAACACGTCTTTGGATTATCATGTTGACGATGCACGTCTGAACTCGGTCTGATCAATCTTCTTCTTCTGCGCTCAAATGGTTGATCTATCTATCTATCTATCTATCTAGCTATCTATCTATCTACACACCTCCCTTTTTTGCTTTTTTCATCTCGTATTTGTATTATTATAACTGAATGATGTCAGAAAATATGGTATATTAGTAATAAAAATAGTATTTTGTATTCTTATTATAATTGAATTATGTCAGGAAAAATGCTAACCGAAAATGTGTTGTTATTCAGTTTAACTGGAACTCCTCCCCTTGAATTAGTCACCATTTTAACAGCACTTCCTGAATGCGGTTGTTAATTCTACCAGCGATTCCTTTCTCCGCTTCTGTGATTGGCTGGTATTGTGTCATATTCGAAGTGCTATGCTGTAAGTTGAGCAAGCGTGAAGGCAGAGTTGAGATATTAAGACAGCGAGGGAGACACCGTGAGAAACAATGTCCCACTACGCGCCGAGGAATCAGGCCCCAAAAACACCTCCATAAACATCCAAAGAGTGAAAACCAAAGGGAGCCCGCGTGTTTATAAATCACCGGCTGCACAGTAATTTTGTACTTTTTGCTCTAAGGGGATGATCCTCTGGTGATATTGAACATTTTCCAGCCGTCAGTAGTATGAATCACACAGTTTACTGGATAAAAACACATATTGCTCCCACTGTCAGCGCTCTGCTGTGTTTGCCCTCTGGACACACGACTCAAATTGGTGTCACTTGGAAAGCGCGAAGCACAGCTGACAGCCGCCTGTAAATGAACAGCCTCGCTCTGGACCTGTGTCACGTACGGCTCAGAAACCTCACGTGTAAAGCGTATACGTGGAAATCACTTTTCACACGCTTTAATTCATCTTATTTTAACCGGACGGAAAGATACTCCTCACTCTGTCAGCATACTGTATATCACCCTCTCGCAGTACAATGTATTGCTTCTTTTTTTTTTTCTGGAGACCTGCAGTAATAAATCAGGTGTATTGACAGTCCAGATAATAACTGTATTAAAAGTTCATGCTCTAATGGCACACAAATGTTTTTAGCTACTTTCAAGTGCCACCAGGTTGACTATAAATACTTAATGAACGCTGTGATTGTGAAATAGTATAACAGAACATAATATATGAATACTATGAATAGGAAAACTGTGAATAGCCCTGATTTGGCTCGAAGAATAAGCAGCCAATCTCAACATTGAACATTTTTGAGGAAAAGTGACAGTCGGAGAGGAAAACAATGCCGACGGATTCTCTTCTCTGAATCGCTCAAACAAATCATGATCACAGATTTGCAATAAGAATGTTAATTTGTCTGGTATCATTTAATTGGTCTTGTTGACAGCTCCTTACGGGCCGCTGTCTGCTCCTGTTTGTGCCAACATTGTTCTCCACGATGTGTTTTTCCGTGCCATTCCCAGCCACGGGGAGTGTGTACATGATTTATCTTAAACTGGTATTTGCAATTTTCCTATTACTTTCATATAATTTCAGCAGAAATCAAGAAATAGTTGGAAATGAAGTGTGATATTTCCAAGGGGAGGGGGGGGGGA